>PVHX01005754.1:0-108707 GCA_004024805.1 Geosciurus inauris
CTGTGAAATACCAGTTTTATACCTGAGGTTGAAATGGAAAACAAATTCAGCAAAATTACCAGATAATCTTGGTAGTTATGAGTAGTGTGTAAACAAGTATCTATACATGTAAAAAGAATTACAAAACTTCAAGACTACAATGATTTAAAAGAGATGCATTTGTTTCAAGATTGAACTAAAAACAAAAAATGAATCACTCTGCTATATAAAAAGTTACCCGGGTTAGAGAATGTTTTTTCCATACTTAGAAAAGAAAAATAATTGTTTTCCAAAATTTATATTTATTTGCATGTCTGAAGCACTGTAATACTAACATGACTACATTTCAGGTGTTAAAAACACACTGTGAAACCTAAATGTGTGTTGTTTTCCATATTACTTCTATGTCAGTCCTTGAACTTAAGAATAATTGTTCTCTATTTAAATTTGATTCTGTTATCCAGTTTTTACTTGATTAAACGAACTATAGCATATTAATACATTTTCCTATATATAAATCAACAATTTTATACTTTATTAATTAATCTTCATGGTGCTAGTGATCAAACCCAAGCCCTAGCCCATTCCAAGCAAGGATTCTACTGCTGAACTACATCTCCAGCCAAGGAATTTCATGTTTTGTGATGTACACTATGTTTCCGTTAGTGAAAGAGACATACCTGTTTTTGTATACTCCTATATCTCAAATATCTAGCATAGTATTTAGCATAACATAGACTTTTAATACATTTATTTTAATATTAATACTATATATCTAATATCAAACTTCTCAGAACATAAAATAGTGGAACACATTTTAAGCTATGCCTAGAAATGTAATATACTGTAAATAGTGTTTGCTTCTAAAACTTAATGCATTGCAAAATAAATTCCTACAAAGAAAAAAATAACATCTTTTTAATCATATAAAATAGAAATGCTTACTGAAGATAAAATAATAATAAAACTATCATTAGTATAGCCATAAAATTTGAGTCCATATTCAGTGCCAAATGTGTTCTGAATCCTTAATGGGTACTACACGTAAAATTATATGCAGCTAAACACTAATTACAAGAAGAAGGTGGGGACTGATATAAATGTAGTAAAAGTAGTGAAAGTGATACTTTAAATTTGGCAGGTGATTCATCGTGTTATGATGAAAAAAAAAATTAAAACACAGCAGCTAGCAGACTGATGACAGTTCTTATCTTTGTCCAAGTATTTGTTTTCTACTCTAGAAAAGAATAGAGTAGAAAGCTTTTGGCTAGTTATTACTGCATCCCCTGTTATTGGAAGGACATAATATGCAGACTGCTTCTCATATTTTTTAAAATTTAAATTGGCTTATTATTTTTATTCTGTGCAGCACAAATATAAATGTATATAATATTTATATGTCAACAAGCATAGTTGAGAAAGAGAAATCTGTTTTATAGCTTCATTTTTTGTACAATATCAAAGATAAGTGATTATTAAACAATGAATTATAGCGTATATTAGAGGCATTATTTGTAGAGCTATAAAAAATGTCTAAATATTTAATTGGGAAATGATACAAACATTTTAAAGTAATATTATATCTTATTAAAAAGAATTATTGAAATATGTCTCAAATATTGTGAAATTTGTCTTTTTAAAATGTAACTCATTAACTTTGACAAATGTATAATTATGTGACTGCTCTCACATAATCAAAAAAAATGATCTTTTAAAATTAGTTCCTTCCCTCCAATCCAAACTGTATTAGCCATTGTTATTAGTTTTTCCTTGTAGCTTTACCCTTTCTAGAACATCACAGGAACAAAATCATTCTATAGTGATTTTTTTGATGAGTTTTCCTTCCTTGCCAATTTTGAAACTTATGTTTTTGCATATTATCAGTAGTTCAATGTCTTCTACTGCTGTATAGTATTCTATTATACGGATGGTTGTACTGAAATATGTTTAGGTATTCATCCCTGAAAGGACATTGAGATTTTTTACCAGTTTATAGTAATTTTGAATAAAACAATTGCATATTCAAAATACTGTTTTTGTATAGATATGCCTCTTTTTCTGTCTCTTGGGTAAATAACTAGAGATAGAACTACCCAGACAACTGGGTAAATATGAACTTACTCTATGAGAAATTCATCATTTTCCAAAGCACACGGTCAATTTCAGACACCATCAGTAACACAGAAGTAACACATCTTAGTTATTGCACATTTTCTCCAATACTTTAAATTTCAATTTTATGGATTTTAAACATCCTAGTACTATTAGTGTTATTACACTGTGCTTTAACCAACACATACATAATGATTAATGATGTTTATTATCATTTCATATATATATGAAAAAAATTTAAAAATCTATTTTTATACATATATATATGTATGTATATGTGTGTGTGTGTGTGTATATATATATATATATATATATATATATTTTTTTTTTTTTTTTTTTTTTTTTGGTACTAGGGATTGAACACAGGGGCACTCAATCTCTGAGCCACATCCCCAGCCCTATTTTTTAATTTTTTTTAGAGACAGAGTCTCACTGAGTTGCTTAGTGCCTCACCGTTGCTAAGGCTGGGTTTGAACTCGCAATCCTCCTGCCTCAACCCCTTGATCTGCTGGGATTACAAGCGTGCACCACTGTGCCTGGCCTCATTTTTTTTTTTTAACCCATGCATGTTATTCAGTAATGTGTCAGTTCAGATTGCGCCTAAGTGTTGTTATTTTCTTGATTTGAGCATTAAAATTTTTTAAAAAATATTCAAAATTCAAAGTATTTTATCAAATATGCAGTATTTTCCCCTATGTAGTGACTTGATTTTTTTCTTTTTCTTAAAAGTGTCTTTGAAGCAAAATTTTTAATTTTAATAAAGTAAAATTTATCCATATTTTTCTTTCTCAATATATCACAAATATATATCATTTTTAATACTCTTAGAAAAAGATAATTTTTAATTACTCTTGTAAGAAAACAAAAGACTGGAAAGTGCAGTTAATTTGCTGAGAGTATCATCTTGTCACCAAGTGTGAATTATCCAAACATATCCAAAGATTATAGGTGGTGCCTATTACTCTATACTGAGGAATTAATTTTCTCCAATTTTCTTACATTGTGTTTCTTCTGTCTAGATTTAGTGTTGTTACTGTTGAAATATCATCTTTCCTAGTTCTTGTAGTTTGTTTATCTTAGTCTTATGTGCTATTTTTTTCTGAACATATTTCATTGTTTTTGTTTTTTGTTTTTTTTTCACTTTTGGTACCAGGGATTGAACTCAGGGGCATTCAACTACTGAGCGACATCTCCAGTTCTATTTTGTATTTTATTTTGAGGCAAGATCTCACTGAGTTGCTTAGTACCTCACTTTTGTTGAGGCTGGCTTTGAATTCACAATCCTCCTGCCTCAGCCTCCGCAGCTGCTGGGATTAAAAGCATGACCCATCACATTCCAGCCATTGTTTTTAAATAAAATAAGTTACCATGATGTTAGAAGATGGATTGGTGACATATTTT
Source organism: Geosciurus inauris (assembly GCA_004024805.1). Taxonomy (NCBI): domain Eukaryota; kingdom Metazoa; phylum Chordata; class Mammalia; order Rodentia; family Sciuridae; genus Geosciurus; species Geosciurus inauris. Next base: position 3,493 of record PVHX01005754.1, read on the forward strand.
CTCAACATTTTAAAGTCATTTTATTGATCTCTGGCTCACTATTTTGTTTGAAGATTACGCCATCACAGTAATATATTTTTTAGGGGAGGGAGTTACTTTTAAATTAATTCCCTCTGTTTCACTCTATCTTCAGATGTACATTAATATTTACTTATCCTGCCCAACCCAACTGTTCTTTCTTAATCTTAGGACTCATGTTTTTCAGTATTTCTAACATAGTCTCTTTGGATTCTATATCACCAGTTTTCCATCTGGAGCTTCTGTCATGTTCTCCAATGTATTCTTCCTTTTTAAAAAATGAGTTTTAGACCATAGTCCGAACCACGTTGTTGTCTTTCTTCTAATTTTCCAAGATCTTTCAGTAAATGTAAGACAGGATACCTCCTAGGAAGCACAAGGCCTGGTCTAGTCACCTGCTACACCACAGCCCTCTTACTATCATACTGCAAAAACCCAGAAATATCTACTTCGAAGAGTTTTAATTATAGGTTATTTAGTGAGTGACACTGGATTTTAAAAGATGACATAATTAAACAATGAACAAATCAATAGGAGGGATCATATCAAATGAAATTTATTATCTCAGTCAAGAACAATATCTGGTACATGATAGGTGCTCAACAAACACTGACTCAAGGGAGTATGATCGACTTAAATGGAAAAGGATTTTTAAAGAAAGTTGTCTAGAGGTAACAGCAGATATAGGAATACATAAAAATTGTTGACATGAAATTTATAAACAGAATGTTGTAAAACCTTTGAAGAGATTTTAAAAATTAATTGAAAATTTTAAAGGTATAAAAAATACATGCAAACATGGTAAATATTCTTAATATTGAATTTTCATAAAATGTTCAACTTTAAGTCTATTTGATAGTGAGTAAATTAGATTTAGAAACTCATAAATATCAGCCTTTGAAATGAAATACACTTACCTTACTTTATTTTCTATAGAAAATGATGAAACTTATATTATCCCAGAGTTCTGACTTCCCTGCATAAACTGTAGTGGCAATTACTATAAAAATATAGAGTGGCTGATAAAAATGAATCCACTGTTGGGAAAAAAAATCATGCCGTTTATTGAAGTCAGAGTCATCACATTTCTTGTCCCTGACTTCTCAAATAATAAGTTTCTACTTTCTTTTATGTTCTGAGAATTTTCTTTCTGAAAAATATAAAGACATATTTTCATGCAGAGGAATAGATCTGGCCTTCTATAGTGAGTATGCTGCAATATTCCATTTAAATAAAGTTGATTCAGCACAAGTGTCGACACTAGCAATTTCATGATGAAATAAATGTAAGATACTTATCTGGGTTAACTTTTTCATTAAAAGCTTTTCTTTCATGAGAGATTTATTCTGGATCTTTCTTATATTTTCTTAAGAAAAAATATCTCATTACTTTTCTATGTAGTTCTAAGTTAAATGTATTCAAATACACCATTGGCTATTGTGTTAGTCATCTTTTTATACCTGGGACAAAACAATTTAAAGAAGAAGTTCATTTTGACAGAGGTTTATTTTTACTCATGGTTTCAGAGTTTTTATTTCCAGATTTGCTAGCTTCATTGCTTTGGATGTGATACCAGAGATTGAACCCAAGCACACCTCATCCTAGCCAGAAAGGAGAGAGAGAGAGAGAAACGAGAGAGATTGAGAGATGTGAGGGGGAGAGAAAGAGCCAGGACAAGATGGAGTACTCCTCTAGCACATACCTAGAGGACCCAATTTCTTCAACTAGGTCTCCTGTGGTTTCTACCAGTTCTCAACTGTCTATTCAGCTATGATTTCATCATTGATTTAATTCATTGATGAAGTCAGACACCTCATGATCCAATTCCTTGCCAAAAACCTAATCTCTAAACATTGCTTTAGTGGAGGATAAGCTTTCAACACGGAAACATTCCATATTTAAACCACCACCACAGCTATTGGAAAACAGTTGCAAAAATAATAGTCTAATGCTGCCTTTATCTATGTTGTTATCCATCATTATTTCCATTTTTATATATTCATTTTTCTATCATCTGTGGGGAACTAGTTTTTGTTCATTATTCAAAAACTTCATTTCTTGTTAATTTCAGCATTGGTTCTCTGGGATATATAGTAGTCGCTGCCTTCTCTGTGGTTTTGAAGTTCAGGGTTGCAATTACCTGAAGTCAACCTTGTTGAGAAAACATTAAATGGAAAATTCCATAAATAAACATTTTACCACTTTTATTTATTTTTATTTTTATTTTTATTTTTAAATATTTTTTTGTTGTTGTTGATGGACACAATGGCTTTATTTTATTGCTTTGTATGTGGTGCTGAGGATCGAACCCAGGGCCTCACGCATGCGAGGCAAGCGCTCTACCGCTGAGCCACAATCCCAGCCCCTTCACTACTTTTAAATAACAGGAAAATGACAGTAGTAATGGACTCATGAGGCTTATATTGCTTACTACATTAATTCCTCACAATATTTTCATAATTTATTTCAGTTTTGAATGTGTCTAAGGTTTATTAATCGCATTTAAGAATAGTCTAAATTGTTAAGGCAATCCTATATGGTATAAATTGCCTCCATTATATTGTTAAAATTTAATTAGGTTACCTATTTGATGTAATAATAAAAATTTTAGTATATTTTGAGAACAAATATATTTTTCTCATGAAATACGAATAACAGATTTATATTTAAACACGGGATATCAAAATTTTAATTTATGGAGTATTATGATATAGTGAGTGTTTTAGTCAGCCTTTTTGCTGCTGTGACTGAAAGACCTAATGAAAATAATTTAGAGGAGGAAAAGTTTGCTGGAGCTCAGGTATCAGAGGTCTCAATCCATAGATGTCTGACTCCATTGCTCTGGGCCCAAGATAAGGCAGAACATCATGGTTGAAGAGTGTGGTGGAGGAAAATAGCTCAGAACACTGTCACCAGGAAGCAGAGAGATAGCTTTCCTGCCATGAACAAAATATATATCTCAAAAGAAGGCCCACAGTGACCTATCTCCTCCAACCACACCCTACCTGCCTACAGATATCACCCAGTTAATATATTCAAGTGGAGTAACACTTCATAACCCAATCAATTCACCTCTATCTAAACTCTCTTGAATTGTCTCACACATGAGTTTTTGGGGGACACCTCATATCTAAAACATAACAGTGAGTATAATTGAAATTAAAACCAAAAGATAAGTCATGTGTTAAAAATGATGCAGTGAAAGTGAAATAAATTGTCCACACTTAAAACTATTTCTTTATTGGAATATTTATGTGTCTATAAATTCAATATTAAGTTCAAACATTAATACTTGGCAGAAGGCACTTTATGATATACACATTTTTCCTTTTAAATTTAAATTATATTGTTTTCAACTAATCTCTAAAAACAAAAATGTTACAAATTTATGGGGTTCAATTTGATGTTTTGATACATGTATGCATTGTATAACACCTAAATCTAGATAAACATATCTATCTCTTCAAATATGTATCATTTTTATGGTAAAAACTTCATAATACTTTGTTCCTTACTCCCTCCTCTTTTTTCTCCTCCTTATTCTCCTCCTTCACCTCCTCCCTCCCTTCCTCTTTCTCCTTTTCTTCTTCTGCAAAAATAATGAGAATTGTTATTAGCTTTTAAATGTTTGGTTGTACTCTATAGGGAAGCCATCTGGTCCAGGGTTGTGTGTGTGTGTGTGTGTGTGTGTGTGTTATTGCCGATTTAATCACTGACTTACTTCCTCATCTATTTTTAATTTTTAATTTTAAGACAGGTCTCACTCAATTATTGAGGCTGACCACAAACTGATGATTCTCCTGCTTCAGCCTCCTGAGTAGCTGGGATTACAACTATGCATCACTATTTTTTTGTGAGATCATTTTATTTCCTTTTTTTTATACAGAATCAATCGGTATTTGTTATTGTTCTGTTTAAATTTTCTATTTCTTCATTAGTCAATCTTGCTAAAGTGTATGTCACATAATTTGCCCATTCTTCTATGTTATCAAATTTGTCAACATAGAGTTGTTCTTAATAATCTCTAATGATTCTTTGTATTTTTGTAATGGCAGTTGTATTGTCTTTGATTCCATCTCTAAATTTAGTTGAGTGTTATTTCCTTTTTCTTAGAAGTTTACTTAAGGGTTTTGTGTATTTTGTTTATATTTTGAAAACTTTTTGTTTTGTATATATTTTGTGTTCTTGGTGTTTTATGAACCATGTTTACAGTAATGGGGAATTTCAAAATTATATAATTTCTTTTCCCAGTGAGTTTTACATCTTCCATTGTTTTCCTTTTACTCATTAACATAACTTTCTTCAGTTTGAATAACTTCCTTTAACATTTCATGAAGGATAGATCTGGCAGAGATATATTCCCTCATCTTTTGTTTACCTGGAATTTTATTATTATTATTAATATCTTTTTTATTTCTAAATGATAGTTTTGCTGGAGGTAGGGTTCTTGATTGATAGATTATGTTGAAACACAGTGTAACCCTACTGGGTCACAGATCTCCTTGTGCCAGTGCAGATCCAGAGGCTCCACCTATAAGCACTGGAGGTCGGATAGCTAAACTAATGTAGATTGGGAGAGGGATGATGGAGACAGTCCCCTGGTTACCAAGACTTATATTTAGCTGGGTTTTCTTGAGTCTTACTGTGGAGGGACATCTGTATTTTCTTGGGTGTAAGATCCAGACTCATTCCAAGGCTGGCAATGGTACAGGCCAAACTATAAGTCTGTTTCAGTAGGGCACAAGTCTCTGATGGATGCTAGGGCACATTTCGGAGCTCCATCTATGTGCTCTGTTTTGAGTATGAGTTTTTGTTTTATGACTGGTCCTTGGTATCTCTGAAATTGACCTGGCACTGAACTCCAGGCAAAGCTTTGCGCTATCATTTATGCTCCGCTCTCTATCTGATCTTGCTCCCTCCTCTCCCACCTAACTTGGCAGAAGAATGGAAGAGGCAGTCTCTTTGCTGACTGGCTAAGAACGATACATTAGTTCAGATCACAGGTCCAGATCTGGGGACAGCGGTCCTTGGTCTCTACCTGGTTCTGGGTTTTACTGTGCCAGACCTGGTACTGGGTTTTAAGCTTAAGTACTGGGTTTAATTCTCTCTCTTTCACCAAATGAGGAGTTATAACTCCACGATGCTTGGAGCTGGAGGACTGGTGAAGCAGGAAACATTTTCCCCTTCCTTCTTCAATATATCATTTTTTTTATATGAACACAAGGCCCTAAGGCCATTCACCTGTCTTCGTTAACTCTTGATAAGGTGGTGTGATGTGGGAAACCTCTACATGAATGTATCAGTGGTGAGATACTCACTGGAGAATCTCAGCCACTCTCTTGCTTTGCCTCTGTTCATACTTTTTATCATACAAGAAGGTAGTATTAAACATTACCCAGTTAGCACTTCTCCTTTCATATTAGAATATTCTCTAGCCTGTTAATTACTTGAATTTGAGTAAATTAAATACCCTTTCTGATCAATTGTTTACATTTAAATTTAATGAGAACACTAATACTTAAGAAAATTATGGTGGGGTTTAATTGATATGTGTAACCCAATAATGCTGTATACAAATGAAATACTCAATGTGTGTTAGCTTCTTTTCATCAAGAAATATTATGGTTTTATTTATTTATTTATTTTTTTAAATATTTTTTTAGTTGTTGATGGATCTTTATTTTATTCATTTATTATTTATATGTGGTTCTGAGGATTGAACCCAGTGCCTCACGCATGCTAGGCAAGCGCTCTACCACTGAGCTACAGCCCCAGCCCCAAGAAATATTGTTTTAAATGTCCACTTTGCCAGATAATCTTTTCATGAAAGCACATAAAATTAGTAAGTATTTACCAAGTAAAAAAGGGTGAAAAACAAATTACATATACTTTAGTCTCAGAACTATCACATCACTTTATATGTGAAATTAGATGAAAATTATCAAAACACTGCTATTTTCATAAGTAATAACCTTAGTAGCAGAATTTGGTTTTTCTGGAGGTCATCCATTATCAGTTAAACATATGCAAGTGTTTCTCTTTCATGAAACCAGGTGTGATTACATTATAGAAAGTTGGTCAATGAAAGTGTTAGTAGCAACCCTTCTCATAATCTCTTTAGGTATTTCTTTCTCTGCATGCATGGGATGGTAGTAGTCATCTTGCAACAATGATGTGACATGTATGAAGATGGAAGATGACAATTTAAGAAGAAAGACAGAACCTGGGTCTTTGTTCTGTAGCAGCACCAGAGCTGAGCTACTTGTACTTAGATCCCATCTCATGATCTTATAGTATACACAGTGTGTTTGGATTGCATCAAAAGCTTCTGGTCCCTATTTATCGTTGAAGTTAATCTTCACATAAAATTGGTGGATGAAAGAAATGATAAAGGTGCAAATATATTCCATATATAAACTAAGTATGTAACTGTTTCTTACATTAGCAATGCTCTGTCAAACATTATTCTTCTATTTTACTTGTCCTTCCCTTATTTGTCATTTGAAATACCTCGGATTGTTTCATTTTCCTCTTAATCACACTCTAGTTATCTGTGTTTCCATCTTCTTGGCTAGCTTTATCTTCTACTCTATCTCTGAGGTTTGTGGCAAATTATTAGAGAAAGAGTCCTGGCATATCATGTTTCCTTTTATTCAAACTCATTTGTAACTTCTTCCCACATTCACCAGAATAACCATGTGACTCTCTTCGGAAAGCAAGACATTGGCAAATACGATGCAGAAGTTTCGGGAGTGGTGATTTGAATCATTATCTTCAATTGTTTGGCGACAAGAGCCTGCCTGCCCTGGGAACCTCTTGTGGAAAGGCAAGAATTGAGACTCCCCAGTTGCTATGGCGACAACCTGTTCATGCTACAGGACTATTAGTCTTGACCCTGAGTTCAGACACTAGCTTTGGGGGGTGAGGAATTATTAGCACAGGTTAATAATTGTAATTTGGCTGCCCAGAAGTTTGTCGTTCCTCTTATATGCTTTGAAGAAACTTTCCCATAAAAAATCCTTTTGGTGTTAAAACCCATATAATGAATGTTCTAAGGTAGCTCTGGGTTAGCCATCCCTCATCAGGGGATGAAGAACTACTAGGCTCCAGCTTTTCTCTCTCTTTGTGTCTGTTTGTCTTTTCTTCATCCCCCATCGCCCCTCCTCAATTTCTGAATTAAGGGCTATGCAAGTGGTGGCACAAAATCTGACTTGAAAAATGATTACTTGCTGAGAATTGACATCTCCTTTGCTATTTCCAGAACTTTTTTACTCAGTGTTTTCATTGCTGCCACCAAAAGACCTGAGTTACTAAAAATCAAAGTTACTAAGTGAGTGGATCAAAATTGTTATTGCTGCACATACCCAGCTTAAAAATTCAATAATTCAATGAAACAGCTCTGATTTATATCCAATTCTCCAACTCAATTGCTGCTACCAACCAAACTAAAATTACCTGCCTTCCTATCTATGAAAAAAGAAAAGAATCTATGCAATGGGTGTATAGCTCATTTTTCAATTTGTTCTGAAAACCACATAAAAATAAATTATAAAATATACTTATTTATTTAATTATTATTATTATTATTATTATTTTGGTACCAGGTATTGAACCCAAGGTGCTTAACCACTAAGCCACATCCCCAGACCTTTTTCATTTTCATTTAGAGACTGAGTTACTAAGTGCCTCACTAAGTTGCTGAAGATGGCTATGAACTTGTGATCCCCCTGCCTCAACCTCCTGATCCACTGGGATTATAGTGTATGCCAGCAGATATAATTAAATATTAAATCTATTATATCTGTTACCTTTAAGATAAAAGTCAAAATATTTATGTGGTTGGGAACATTTTAGATGAGATTTCCCTGTCTACTTTCACATCTTATATTTTTTGTAGTTTTCCAGAATTTTTTCTATTTTAAGCCATATTGGACTTTGTTCCATTATAATTAATAATCAAACCATTTAATTTATCCTTGCTATTTTATCTTTATGCTAGTTTATTTACCAAGAAAATTCATCTATCATAATCTATTTCATCTTTCTGTTACCACTCAACTTGAGCATTAATCAATTCAGAGATTTTATTGAGTTGTTCTTTGATTTCTGTCCGTGTACATTTTGCATTGCAAGGGATGATATGATAAAAATATTTGAAATCAGCTCTTGTGTGGTAAAACAAAAGCATTTTAAACTTAGCACTTATCAATTTCTATGATGCACATCCCTACAGCATGGTTGATTTCAAACAACATGACATCAACAGGCTTGCAACATTCTTAAAATGTTAATAACTCCTGATCATTGAACAGTCTATTCACATGCACTGCTACATGTCATCTCCAGTATATCAGTTACTTCAGAATTGTATGCTTCTCTGTTAGCACACCCAGTGCACTGTTAATATGAAGTCTCATCGTCCACTTCTTTCCTTTTCACTGTTGTATTCCCTGTGATTAGCATAGTGCTTGACCCACAGAATTCAACTTGCAAAGATGTAATGAATGTAAGAAAAAGAGGAATGCATAAATGCCAATGCTTCCTTGTTCTCCAGTGTTGTCCATTGCTAGAGAGCTAGAGAAGTTTCTGGAAGCAACCATCGTTATTACTACTCGTATTTGGGAAAGATTTTGAAATGAGTACCTATAAATTGAATTGCTTAGCAAAGGATTCTAACTCAGCCAGTATTGGAAACAGTGTTTTAAATTTGGATATTTTTAGATACATATGCATCAATCAAAAAGATAGTAAGAGCCGGGCACAGTGGTGCATGCCTGTAATCCCAGCACTTTGGAAGGCTGAGACAGGAGAATCGCAAGTTCAAAGCCAGCCTCAGCAAGGGTGAGGCTCTAAGCAACTCAGTGAGAACCTGTCTCTAAATAAAACACAAAATAGGGCTGGGGATGTGGGTCAGTGGTCAGTGCCCCTGAGTTCAATCCCCAGTACTAAAAAAACAAAAAAAAACCAAGATAGTAAGAAGAAAGTATTTAAAATGATTTTGAAACATATTATGGAAAGATTTTTATGTACTTACTATCAAGATAACTGAACTTTCCAGATATTAAGTTGCACACATAGTTGACTAGAAAAGAAAAATTAAAACTAGATGATGCTGGATGCATAACTCAGTTTTTTTTTTTTCAACACTCTTTATCATTTGTAGTCTTAAGTATGTATTTGAAATAAAATGACCCAGGTTACTTTAGACATGTTGGTGAACCATGCTATAATTTAGGAACAAATTTTCTATAAAATAGGAAGTCAGTAGAAGAGTTAATGAATATAAGTGAATTTTTAAAACACTGGAAGAATAAATCAAATTGAATAGCACATGTTCTGATGACCATACAATTAATGTTTAAATATTTAGTTTCCATGTTTGAAAGTTAAATGATACAGCTGCCTTAGGGAACAATGAAAATACTATTTACCAAATTATCATATTTTCATGATTCTAAGGTACATGTTTTTAATTTTTGTCACTCTGGAGGTCATGTGTAATATGTAAAATACTTCAAATTATCATTTACCATATAGTGTTTGCTTCCATATTTATAACAAAAAAAAAGCAGTGCATCAATTATTTGAAAGAAAAATACTGTAGTGGTTTTATGTTGCTGTAGAAATTTTACAAACAGTGAATGAAATTACAATGTTCGTTTTTATAATCATGACCCAGAACAACAAAATAAGAGTTGACATTATAAACAAAGTGTTAAAATTAAAACAACATTACCAGGTATCATGGTTTGGATTTGAGATGTCCTATAGAAAACTCCTATTAGGCAATATGGGAATATTCAATGCTGAAATGACTAGACCATGAGAGCTTTCATCTTATCAGTGAATTAGTCCATTTGATAGATCATTGATTTGTCTGGATGACTGGATGGTAACTGTAGTCAAGTGGGACATGGTTGGAGGAAGTAGTTCCTTGGGAATGTAGTATTGCGTCGCTTTGATAAGAGGGGGGGAGGAAAAGGCCACATGGCTTCTCGACGAGTTGGAGTCCAAGAGAGATGGAGAAGGGGTCCCTGGGCTAGATGAAAAGGGGTCTCTCTGGATGGTGGCAATCCACGGAGCCAATCTCCCCAGGCCCCGGGGTGTAGGTAAAAATTTGCTTCGCCCAGTGAGACCCGGGACAAGAAACACACCAGGGCGAGGAGCAAAAAAACACCAGTTTATTCCAGAAACTATAGAAGCTTAAATACACTCTTGGACCAATAAGATCCAAAGGTCACAAACAAAGGGGTGCTCTTTGGCAAGAGAGCAGTCTATTAGCATAGAATGAGGAAGGATGGAAGGGAGAGATGGGAAGGTATGGAGATGCTCCTACAGTATTGGAGATTGAATATTGTTCCTATCTCTTCTCTCTCTCTCTCTCTCTCCCCCTCCCCTATCTATCTTTCTACTTCCTAACTAGCATGAGCTGAGAAGGCTTCCTCTGCCAAAGAGTCTGTCATGATGTTCTTTTCATGTTTGGCCCAGAGCAATGGACTGAAACTTCAGAAACCTTAGGCCCAAAGAAACTTTTCCTCCTCTAAGATATTCTCAGTTATTTTGGTCACAGTGCTAAAAAGCTGCCTAGCACACCAGGGGAGGTGAATATATAGTTATTATGGTTGCAATGACATTTATGTAGTCTCTGCTGTGGTTCTAAGGAATTTTTCAAAAAAAAAGGTTTGGTGCATACAGTAACTTCAAAGTTCTATTTTCTGTTTTCTTTTTCTTCTTTGCTAAAAATAATCTTCCATGTTTAGTTTATTGGAGAGAGAGAGACAAAAACAGAGAATGATGGGGGAGGAAACAGGTTTTATTGACCTAAGTGTTTAAAAAAAATAAAAGATGGGCCTGGATATTTAAGATAAGTAGTATTTCTCAAAAGGTGTACAGGAGTACTATCCATTGTAATAACTTGATGTGCTTGTTTAAAAATGAAAATTATTTGGCTCTGACACAATCCTACCTAATCAGAAAATCTTGATAGAAACTAGAAATCAGAATTATTCATTTTTAACAACCTTCCTAGCAAGTTTTATGCACACTAAATTTGAGAAAAAATGTTCTTTGTAGGAAAAAAAATAATAGATAAACCAAAAATTAAGGCAAGCATAATCAGAAAAGCATGGAATATAATTTGCTGTAATTCATATCCCAGCAATTCCCCCCTCCCTACTCCTCACTCATCCTGCAACCCTCTCTGTACTTCACTGATTTTTCTGCAATTTATTTATAGTTCTTTTTTTAAAGTTAGTGTCTTGTGTATTTACATTATGTTCAGATTCATTGAACATATTCATGTATGTACACATGAAAGTTCAGTCAGATTCATTCCACTGTTCTTCTCTTTTCTGGTCCTTCTTCCTCACCCTCAATCCCCTTTGTCTACTCATCTTTCCTCTATTTTGATAAAATTCCATCTCCTTTTTTTTTCCTTTCTCTCTTTCTTTCTTTTCCTTTATCCAATTCCCAGCTATTTTGGATTGGCTTCCACATATCAGAGAAAACATCTGAGTCTGGCATATTTCACTTAGCGTGATGGTCTTCAGTTTCACTGATATACAGGCAAATGCCATAATTTCATTCTTTTTTATGGCTGAGTAATATTCCATTTTGTACAGATACCATATCATCTTTATCCATTTATTTGGGGAAGGCACCTAAGTTGGTTCTATAGCTCGACTATTGTGAGTTGTGTTTCTATAAACATTGATGTGGCTGTGTTACTGCAGTATGCTGATTCTAAAACTTTGGGATGTATACTAACAAGTGTGACTCCTGGGTCATATGGTGGTTCTAGTCCTAGGTTTTTGGGGATCGCCAAATTGCATTTCAGAGTTATTGCACTAATTTTCAGTTCCACCAACAATGTATGAATGTACCTTTTCCACACATACTGGCCAACATTAATTATTATTTGGATTCTTGTGGTTCTAGCCTGGAATGATATGAAATCAAAATGTAGTTTTGATTTCCATTTCTCTAATTGCTACAGACCTTGAACATTTTATTATATATTTGTTGATCACTTGTATTTCTTCTATTGAGAAGTATCTGTTTAGCCCTTTTGCCCATTTCTTAATCAGATTTTTGTTTTGTTGGTCTTAAGTTTTTTGAGTTTTTTGCATATTATGAATATTCATGCTCAGAGGATCAGGTGGCAAAAATTTTGTCCCATTCTATTGGCTCTTTCTTTATGCTCTTGTTTCCTTTACTGTGAAGAGGATTTTTAATTCACTGTCATCCCACTTATTAATTTTTTATTTTATTTGTTGCACTTCAGTAGTCGTGTTAAGGAAGTCTGTTTCTGTGTTGACATGCTGGAGATTGTGCCTAAATTTTCTTCTGGTAGTTGTATAATTTCTGGCCTAATTTGTAGGTCTTTGATTCACTTTGAGTTGACTTTTGTGCAAGGTGAGAGTTAGGGGTCAAATTTCCTTCTTCTATACATGGCTTTCCAGTTTTCCCAGAACCATTTGTTTAAAAGGGCTATCTTTCTCCAAAGTATGTTTTTGGCACCTTTGTCTAGTATCAGATAACTGTATTTATGTGGGTTTGTCTCTTTGTCTTCTATTTCATTGATCTTCATACTTGTTTTGGTGCCAACACCATACTGCTTTTGTTACTATCGCAATATAGTATAATTTGAGGTCCATTATTGTGCTGCCTCTAGCTCTGCTCTTCTAAGGATTGCTTTGTAAGGATTCTGGGACTCTTATTTTTCCAAGTGAATCTTATAGCTCCCTTTTTCTAGTTCTGTTGTGCATGTCATTGTTATTTTGATGGATATTGCATTGAATATGTATAAAATTATGGCAATATGGCCATTTTTGACAATATTAATTTTACCTATCCAACAACATGGTTGGTCTTTTCATCTTCTAAGGTCTACTTCAACTTCTTTCCTATAATGTCCTATAATTTTCACTCTAGAGGTCTTCAATCTCCTTTGTTAGATTGATTCTCAAGGATTTCTGGTTTTTTGTTTTTTGTTTTTTTTTTTTTGGTTATTATGAATGGGGTAGTTTTCCTAATTTCATTTTCAGCAGATTCATTATTGGAGTATAGGAACAACACTGACTTATGAGTGTTGCTCTTGTATCCTGCTACTTTGCTGAATTTATGTTTTAGAAGTCTGGTGGAGTTTTTTTGGATCTTCTAAATATAGGATCGTGTCTTCTGCAGAAATAATCTGAGTTCTTCTTTTACTATATATATCCCTTTAATTTCCTTGTCTTCCCTGAGTGCCTTCACTGTAGTGTCCAAAATTGTATTGAATAGGAGTGGTGAAAGTCAGCATCCTTGTCTTATTTCTGTTTTTAGAGGAAATGCTTTCAGTTTTTCTCCATTCTGTATAATATCAGCCTTCGGTTTTTCATATACAGCCTTTACAATTTTAAGATAATTTCCCTCTATCCCAAGTTTTCCAAGTGTTTTAAACATGAATGGGTGGTTTACTTTGTCAAATGTTTTTATGCATCTATTGAGATAATTCTGTGATTCTTTACCTTGTCTTTATTTATGTGGTTTAATAAATTTACTGATTCCTATATGTTGAACCAAACTTGCATCCCTGGGATGAAACTCATTTGATCAAGGTGCAATATCTTTTTAAAGTGTTTTGTATGTGGTTTGCCAATATTTTATTTAAAAAAATTTTGTGTCTCTGTTCATCAAGGATGTTGGCCTGAATTTTTATTTCTTTTATATGTCTTTGACTAGTTTTGGCATCAGGGTGATATGGATATTATAGATTGAGTTTGGCAATACACCCTCTTTTTATATTTTATGGAATAATTTGAGGAGGATTGGTATTAGTTCTATAAAGTCTGATAGAACTCAACTGAGAATCCATCTAGTCCTGGGCTTCTGTTTTTTGAAAGATGGTTACTTTAATTCAATTTCATTACTAGAGATGGATTTATTTAAATTTTATAATTGAACCTCATGGTTCAATATGGGTAAGTTATATGTCTCTATGAATTTGTAACACCTTCAAGATTTTCTATCCTATTGGATTATAACTTTTCAAAATAATTTCTTATCTTCTGGATTTCAGTTGTGTCTGTAGTGATATTTTTCCATCTCTAACATTGTTTATTTGAGTGTTTTCTCTCATTTAGTTAGTTTGGCTAATGGTTTATTTATCTTGTTTATCCTTTTAAAAAGCCAACTGTTTATTTTGTTCATCTTTTGTATATTGTTATTTTATTCTCAATTCCATTGATTTAATCTCTTATATTAATTATTTCTTGTATTCTGATTTTGATATTGGTTTGTTCTTTTTTTCTTAGATCCTTAAGAAGTAAAGTTAGATTATTTACTTTTTTTATTCTTTTGGTGTGTGAATTTAAAGCTATAAACTTTCCTCTTAAAATTGCCTTCATACTGTCCCAGAGATTAGACATGTTGTATCATTGTTCTTATTTACTTCTGAGAATAAAATAGTGTATCACCTGGTTTCCAGGTGTCACACCCTTTTTTTAATCATATGATGTAAACTTTCTGGTAAATATGCTAAGAGCTTGTACCTTCACATGAGAACATATTGAAGATGGGTATATTCAAGTGCGTCGTGGATAAAGACTTACAGAAAGAGTGGTAGCAGAGTTTGCAAGATAATATTAAACTGTATGTATTAATGATAAATTTGATCTATTGCTATGTTCATTTACCCCTAAATAATTTGAAATTCACTGAATAATTGAACATACATTGTCACTTCTTTTTTAAAATTTATTTATTCTACTTAGTTTCTTTATCCATTCATCTATCAAAGGGCATCTAGGTTGGTTCCATAGTTTAGCTATTATGAATTGAGCTGCTATAAACATTGAAGTGGCTGCATCACTGTAGTATGTTGTTTTTAAATCCTTTGGTTATAGACCGAGGAGTGGGATAGCTGGGTCAAACAGTGGTTCCATTCCAAGTTTTCTAAGGAATATCCATGCTGTTTTCCAGATTGATTGCACCATTTTAATCCCACCAACCAGTAATATATGAGCAACATTGTCACTTCTTTTAAGAAGAGCTACATACTTACAAAATTTCCACAGAATTATAGCTTATGTGTTTTTACTATGTGGAGTCATTCACAATACTGTAAATTTATTACAAACAAATGCTAAATATTATGTCTATATCAGATCATTATTAATATTCATCATATATAATATGTTACATTTTTGTTGCACAATACTGAATATTAGACAGAAATTTTGAGTTAACTTGTTAACACCAGGTTACATGTGAATTTCAAAACATAGGAATCATTTAAAGATATTCTGTTAAAGAAATAGGGTGTGGTATATAGATAAAAATAATTTAAAAATCAAAAATTGTCTTTAATCAATTAATTTTTAAATAATAATACTTTTGTCTCAATTGTTAAAACTCACAGATCAAATTATTTCTTAAAACTCATAAGTTAATCCTAATGCTTTGTACTCATTTTAATCCCATTTTCTTTCACATCTCAGATGTGAAACCCTTATAAAAATTTAAGTTGAGCAGAAAAAACTACCTAATTTTTATCATGTACATATAGTAATGAAATAATTTATAAGAAACCATAATTTTATCTTAATTTTTATAAAATGCAACTGCAAACTCATATCTATGTGAGTCTACCTTTCTTTAAATAAAAATGTTTTATTCACCTAACCACAAGCTAATATTTTAATTTTTGTCACGATTAAAGTATTTATTGTGTATGTCTTACATTAGGACAACTATCAATGATTTTGGTACAATTAAGGAGATTTAAATTAGCATTGATAACCTTTATTTACCTGAATTTTACATGAAGAGTCAAAGACAGAAATGAAAACTTAGGACAGAAAATAGGATGTCTTTGGTCTCTATTTACTGAATGGAAATTTGATCAATATCATGTTACTATTATTTTTCTGGCACCAAGATCAAGGAAGGCAATTTCTTCTCTAGTCAAGATTATGCAAGGGTAATGTGAATTGGTGCAGACAAATTTCTAACCATTTAAAATTGTTAAGAAATACATAAAAGCCATGCATATCAAAGGGAAAATGTTTCCAAGCCAATTTTTTTTCTTGATTTATGAGGGAAAGAAGGCAAAGGAAGTCCAAGCTTAATTGAAATGTTTCTTTTGTACTTGTTCTTATTTAGTAGAATTATTAAAAGTATAAGCCCACAGACATAACAAAAATGGCATTGGGACATTAGTAGACATAGCTACATTTAAATAATTATGTATTTTGACACTTATAGGAAGAGGATTTTATATAGTGCAGAACTAAAGTGAACAATAAAGTCATTTCTATAGAACTTTGCCCTTACTGATGGCAATAAGTTAATTTCCTTCACTGTGTAACAGATACAAGTATGGACATTCAAACAGGTGCAAAAGTGAGTGTGTACATTAGTCTTTTTTTAAAAAATATCTTTATTTATTTAGTTAGTTATTTTTATGTGGTGCTGAGGATCAAACCCAGTGCCTCATGCATGCAAGGCAAGCGCTCTACCACTGAGCCACAATCCCAGCTCCATATATTAGTCTTTATTAGCACTTTAGTCTTCCTATTTTACCTTGAGTTTAAACATGTTACTGGACATGGTCTTCTGTTGTAAATTCCTATATCTATTTTTGAAGTAGTGTTTATGTAAATAGTATAAAGAGCAATTTTATAAAAGCTAGTTCATATATCAATAGGCAATGTAGAAAGTGGTAACTGGAAACATAACTCTTGTATTACTCTCTTCAAAGTTTTCTTCATAAATTATAATTTTCTATGAAAAATATACCTATCTTTATTTCTTATCAGCAGACAATATCATATATGTACAATATCATTATTGTATAAAACATATTTGAACTATCTTTGGAGAATTATGCTGCATTATACCAAAGGAAAAAAAAGACTAATATTGCTTTCAGAAATTCCAGGATCATACAAATTATGCATATCATTAGTATGAATGTTAATACTGTATCTTTAAGTAAAAATTTCTAAAAAGTTAAAAGAGAATCAGTGTATGTTTCATATTTTACTTTTGGTTTTCCAATAAAAGATGCTCATTATTTCTTCTGCATCAACAAATACTAATAAATTATAAAATTCACCTTATAAAATTATGTGTTTTCCTCTGTGTGAATGACTTTATGTAGTCACTCTAAACTTGGTTCATGAGAAAATCATATCTCAGTATTGTCAAAGATTTTTCAAAGATTTAAACTGGCATGGAAGACTCTGTTCGTGAATATTACAATGGGGGAGAAAAAGTGAACCCATCTCTGCTGAAACAAAAGGCAGGAGAGTTATTAAACCCTGGGGTAAGTAAAAGTACTGTAGAATATTAGGAGAGGCTACAGTTAATGTGAATAGGCCATCTAAGTTTGCCAATTAGAGTGTTTTGAAGTTAGATTCCTGGTGACATAGGAGGTAGGGTCCCTATCATCCTTGGAGATCACATTTCAAAGGGATAGCTCCCAGGTCCCTCAGATAGGCATTAACAGAGTATAAATCTGGCCAAAGGCCCAGAGATTTACATCTCAAAGGACAGAGAAAGATTTCAATTTGAAATTTTTCTTGAGTAAATGCTCAGAAAAAGGAGATCTGGAGCCTAGAGACAGGAAAAAAATCTGTCTAAAAGTTGTTTAATTTAGCTAAGGAAAGATTAAGACCATCTTACTGAAAACAGGATTATGGAATCTTAGGCCAAAAAGCAATTTCATTTGGTGCTACCTCTGCAGAGCTTATGAGGCAAGGCGTAGGTGGTCCCTGAGAACACAAGGCAGGTCCCTGTCCCTCCAAATCCTTTTTTTTTTCCCACCACATCTCCTCTGTGAGTCATTTAGTTGTTTGTTTTTCATTTTTGTTTTTCTATGCCAAGAGACCTTATAAATACTCACCTGACTCTTTCCCAATCTGAGCTAGATATTCTTTCTCTGGATATCTTAATAAGAGTATTTTTTTGAAAGTACTCATCATCAGAAATTTAATTTTGCAGGTGATTTTTATGTCTTCTTTATTACACTGTAAGAATTCTTAGAGCAAACTATTGATTTTAATTCATGAATCCCAGCAAGTACCATAGGTATATATTGAATATGGTTAAATTAAGGAAGCATTTATTCATAGTAAATACGTTTAAAAGGTAGGTAGGGTGAAGAGAGTGAAGAATGGGCAAAGAGTTCTAAAAAGTCCATAAAAATATGATTTTTAAAACTTTTTTTGTTTTTTTGAGCACTGAGACCAACCTTATTAGGGAGCATTATAAATGAAAAATATGCACATTTTTAAAAATAGCCCAGTTTTAATGTGGATTTATAACAAAATTGAATATGAGTTTTACTTTGAATTTCTTAGCTTTTATGTTTCAAGTTAAATCCATGATATCATTTGAAAGTATCTTTTGGAATGCAAATTAGCACCAGTACTGCTGAGCATAGTAAAAGTAAATGAAGCTAATAACACAAAGGATCTTATGAAATCTCCTTAATTCTGTTTTAACGTAATAGGTACAGTCAAGGTGGTCATTATTTGTATTATGATTAACTGATTACATGCAAACACAATCCTACTTATCATTTAACCTAAAGTAAAGTTATCAATAAAGCAAGTTACATAATTTGTACTACATATAGTCTAAAGAACTAATAAGATGAATTTTACATTTTACCTAAGAGATCGTAAAAGTTAATAACTCCGATATTTTGTTCTGAGTAATAGAAAAATACTTATTGTATTCTGAATTAATTTCAATGACTTTTTTTCCTAAATACTGTATGAATTCTAAATTACATGAATAAATCTTTGGACATTGAGAGTCATTTGTGTGTTTTAAGATTCTTATATTGAAGTGCAACTTTGAAAACTAATTTTTGAAAATTTACTAAGTTCTGATAATTATATATGTGAATGATAATTTCAATTTTTAAATAAATAGTGATTAAATCTATTATTAATAATCTACTGAAACCCCAACAATTACTTTTAACATAGTCATTTCTCATGAATTTATTTTTTTCTCACATAAACAATATATTTCTGTCTCTGCTTCTACGATAGCTCAAAGATGATGTGTTATAAATATTTCCCTGAGAACATAAATGATTTTGAAAACAGAGAATATATTTAAAGTATTTTTAAGCCCATGCATACTCTCTGTGAATATTTTAATTTAGTGAAATTTAATTTACAGTGGAACTATCTTTTGTCATGTTCAATTTGTACATAGACTTATTTGTGGCAGAAAGAGACAGTTTTATCTGTATATTCTTCTGAATTTAAAATTATATAAAAATATATATCAATTGAAGGAAAATACCATAGAAGAGAGAGAAAGTGAAAAGCAAGAGAAACAGAAATTTCATAATTGCAGACACAAGGCATTTATTTTCCCTATTTTGGCTGTGCCCTTTCTCACAAAATACTGTGATACTAAAAATTACAGCTATTGTTATTACAAATCTTCCAATATCTTAAGCAATAATCAGAAATCATCTAGTGATTCCACTAGTGCTGCAAATTGATACTGTTAACAGGAAATCATTGCTATGCTTTCATTACTGCGATTGTGTTAAACTCTACATTTATATGACAATTTTGTGGCAGAAAAGTCATTGAAATACTCTGAAACAATATAGGGCAGAGCATGATAGTTATGCAATTATTTAATTAGGAAGTTTAAAAGAGGCATACAACATTTCTTGTCTGTGAGACACACTTCTCCTTTAGAAACCAGTAGTCACTGGCATTATGTGCTAACAAATGCATCCACCAGCAGAAAGTATTCCCAGCAGACAAATGAAAGGCTCCTTTTGAACTTTCTTCAGGAGAACAACAATTAAAATTCCAGAAGGCTTCCCTTACATTGCATTGGAAAGATTCTCAACAATGATCCTGTCCAACGCTCTTTGGGGCATGTTTCCACAGTGACTGTTTTAGAATAGTGAGATTCCACACCTGGTATAGGCCCAGGGCCTGAAACCTGTCACAGGACATTAGCAGGAGGTGGAAGAATATTAGAGATATTCTACATATGACTGTCTTCTTAGATTTGAGGGTTGTTATAATATTCCATATAATAAATTTCATCATGGATAGTAGAGCTGGTATAAATAATAAATATAACAAATGTAGACATTTACAGAAGTGCATAGAAATGGAATTAAAGTTATCTTACTACATAAGATGGGAGAATTTTATAGAAACTAATATTCATGAATTTTGCTGTTAATGAAAATGAGCCAGGGTGTTTGTAGGGCTTATACAAGTTATAATAAATCACACTCATTGTCTTATACAATATGTTGAATATAACCATTTATTCCTGCTAATATTTTTAGTAGAAATACTTTATTGTAGAAAGGGAGATTATGAAAAAAAATGACTTGTGTCCAACTTAGATGATGCAAACTTAGATGATGAAGTTTTTTCATCAATTTGAAAAATTGATGTTTTCAATTAAAAGATGTGAATAAATTATTTTCATCATTGTTAATGTGATTTAAAATATCAAATTTGTGACAAATTTTCTGGGCAGGTTCTGAATTTACTAGGTCTTGCAGCTTTTCTACTTAGTAAAAAATTCAGTAATAACAAATATTAGTTGATAAATTATATATGAAACAAATTATTTTTTTATTATTTTGAAAGCAATAAGGCAGAGCCCTACATTCACAAGTTGAATGAGGAAAGAATAATGTTAAGACTAATTTCTCTCAATAGCCTACTAACATTTTCTACATTATCTGAGAGAATATTCCATAAAGCTGAAAGATTTGTTACAGTTTGTGATTTCAAATCTGAAACTCAGCATCAAGTGGATCAGCATGTATGAACAGTTTGAATATGTAAATCAAATGGAAAACATTGTTAATTGGTACACAATGGAATGTTTATTTTAAAAAAATAGTCATAGATTATTTGGCTTCATGTGGGTTATAGAAGAAAAACATGAAGCAGTAATTGTCTTAATTTCTCTGGTGTACAAGCAAAGAAAGTTGAGAGAGTAAGCATGAATATGTAGTTCCTTTTCCCCCCCCAATCTAACAAGAGAGGTGAAAGACCTCTACAATGAAAACCATAGAACACTAAAGAAAGAAATTTAAGAAGATCTTTGAAAATGGAAAGATTTTCCATGCTCTTGGATAGGCAGAATCAATATTGTCAAAATGGCCATACTACCCAAAGGGCTATACAGATTCAATACAATTCCAATTAAAATCCAAATTTCATTCCTTATGAAATAGAAAAAGCAATCATGAAATTCCCTTGGAAAATTAAGAGACCCAGAATAGCCAAAGCAATCCTTAGCAAGAAAAGAGAAGCAGGAGGCATCATAATACCAGACCTTAAACTATACTACAGAGCAGTAGTAACAAAAACGGTATGGCATTGGCACCAAAATAGACACGTAGACTAATGGTACAGAATAGAAGACACAGAGACAAACCCACTTAAATACAGTTATCTCATAGTAGACAAAGGCACCAAAAACATACATTGGAGAAAAGACAGCCTCTTCAGCAAATGGTGCTGGGAAAACTGGAAATCCATATGCAGCAGAATGACAATAAATCCCTATCTCTCACCATGCACAAAACTCAACTCAAAGTGGATCAAAGACCTAAGATTTAAACCAGAGACTCTGCACCTAATAGAGGGAAAAGTAGCCACATATCTTTATCACGTCAGATTAGGCAATTCCTTTTTATTTTTCTAAATATGATGTGTTCACTTTACTCTTCACAAGCTGGTGGTGACAAAGAGAAGTGGATAAATGCAATAAGCATGCATTTTTACAGATCATTTTTAGGTAAAACTTTGTTTTTCCTTGAGTTACATATCTGGTACTGTCAAGGCTGAATTGCAAGAAGATTACAGCAGTTTACCAGGGCAGTTGTGTAATCAATTACCATAAGATGTAAAAATGACATTACATTTTGAACTACATCTTCATTAAGTTCACCAAAGTATTTAGACTGGATGTTTATCTGAAAAAGTGAATGAAGACACATATGCAAAAAAATGCCTTTGTAAGTGTGAATATGAATGTGAATGAGGATGAATTTTATAAATAAATAAGGAGGATATTAGTGACTGAAATGAGCATAAAATTTCTAAAGTCAATGCGCACAAACTCAGAGTGGAGTTGGGAAGAAAGCAGACATTTGTATTTTAATTCTGGTCTTTACCTTTACATGTGACCATGTTTTACCTTTACATGTGACCATGAGAGGAAAATTCATATCAGACTTTGTTTGAACTTGAATGAACTAGAAAACTGAGGAAAATGTGAGAAATAAAAGACAAAATCTACTTCCATGCTTTTGGCAACTGGAAGTTCAGAAATGTGATTTCCAAGAGAAGAGAAATGAGAAAAAACACTATGATTTTGTACATCCTACTCTTTTCTGGAATCCTTTTTGAATAGTGGCGAGGGAAGGAGATGCCCAATCAGAGTCTTGGGTTCTCATACAGTTGAGAAAAGAGGTTGAAATTCCAAGAGGCCAGGGTAGTTGTAACTTGTGGAGCGAAGCCCCACAGCAGAGAGAGTCTCCCTGAGTAAAGATTCCTGGAAATCTGCACAAGGCCCATTTGATTCTTGGTATAACTACCAATATGTATATTCAAGGTGAGAAAACACATGTGATTAGCCTTACAGATTCCTAAATCTTCACGAAGAATAGGGGCTAAGTACAGCTATTTGGGAGCTAATGTTTGAAACAATCCCCTGAACGTACACAAGATCTGGGAGAAGTTCAATTAACAATGAGACTGGAGACATTGTGCAGTACCTAAGGTCTTCAATAGTGACGGCAAAATTTTCATGGTGAAACTACAGTGAAGCCTCTCTTTTAATTTTCTATTGCTCCTACAACATATTACTACAACTTTAGTAGCATTAAAAAGCACATTGCGGTATCTTATAGTTATGGAGCTCAGAAGTTTGAAAAGGGTCTCATTGGGCTAAAATTATAATGTTAGCAATGTTGCATTCTTTTGTGGAGACTAGGAAAGATCTATTTGCTTTCCTTTTTCAGCTTCTAAGGGCCACCTGCATGATTTGGATCATGGTCCACTTCCCTTTCTAAAGCCTGCAGTGGCCAATTGAGTCTTTCTCACATCTCACATCTTACTCAGTTACAGTGACTGCATTTATTGCCTCCCTCTTTTACTTTAATGGATCTGTATCATTACATTGGACTCAATTGATAATTCAGAATAATCTCTTTAAGATTAACTGATTAGCAACCTAAAATGCATTGCTAATCTTGACCCATTACCTTCAACATGTAGAATAATATATTCAGTGGTTGTGGAAATTAGTCTATGAATAGCTTATACAGAAGGATCAGGAAAATTTCATACTCTGTTGTTGTTTTCACATATTATGAAACAATGAACACAAAACACTGGAAGGTTAAAGAAAGTTTTTAAAAAAAAAAAGAAAATCACTTCCCCAAATTGCCAATATTGGAATTAAAGAGGACACTATAGATACTGTGGACTTTGAAGGGATTATGAAGACCTCTAATGAATAATTTAAAACCAATACTGACTTAAGAAATAAGAAACATGAATATACTATGAGTATGCTTATAAAAGTTTTCAAAATTGTATTTATAATTTAATACTTAACCACCAAGAACTTCCAGCTACAATGGTGAATTCTTTAAAAATGTGATGAAATTTAAAAAATCACTTATACTAATTTTAGAAAACAGAAGAGGCAGGAAAAATGTAATTTTTAAATGAAAATTGATGGTAAATTTTCTATCACTGTAAATAAATATCCTTTAAAATGCATGTAGACAGACAAAAAAAAATCAAAATCAAAGCTTATTTTCAAAAAAAAAAAAAAAAAGCTCTCTGATTCCATGAAAAAAGTTAGCCAGTCTTGAAACTAGAAATTCAGTGAAAGAAATAAAATTTAAAAAGGCTAATAAATTTTGGGAGATGATATAGGTCCTACAAATGTCAAAACCTAACAAAATGAACAGCTTAACATGTGTTTAGAAAGAGAGCTCTGGAATAGAGAGGGAACTGAAGGCATCAACTTGGCATGCTCCTGCAATCCGCACCCAGATCTCTGGAACTAAACACGATCTATTTAAACTCCTTTTGAAAACTAATCATTTCTTGTAAAGTTAAACTATACATTTATCCTACTGCATCCGAAAAACCTGACAAGAACAATTTTAGAGGAGAGTAAGTGTATTTGGAGGCTCCCAGTTTCAGAGTTCTAAGTCTATAAACATCTAGCTCCATTCCTTGGGGCTTGAGGTAAAGCAGAACATCAGGGTGGAAGAGTATGGTGGAGGGAAGCAGCTCAAGACCTGGCACCAGGAAAGAGGTGGCGGGCAATTTGCTCATTAAGAAAAAAATATATACCTCAAAGGCACAACTCTAGGGACCCACCTCCTCCAGCCACATCCTATCAGCCTATAGTTCCCACTCAGTTAATCCATATCAAGGGATTAATTCACTGATTGAGTTAAAACTCTCATAACCCAATCATTTCATTTCTAAGCCTTCTTTCATTGTCTCACACATGAGCTTTTGTGGGACAACTAATAACCAAACCATAACAATTTCATTAAATTGAATTATAAATTTATTACCATAAAATACAAAAACATATGTTATTATTTAAAACTAATATTAACCATACCTATATCAGACCTAATTTTTTTATAAATGTGAGCTATATGGCCAATATAAGCATAAAAACCAGCCTATTATCATTATTTATCAGGGATATACAAAATAAAACCACAAGGAACTACAATTGAACATTCACTAGAATGGTTAAATCTTGAAGGAATAACAGTTTCTAATATGTTCCAGGATAAGAATTGAACTCATATACTGCTGTTAAGATATAAAGTACCAAAATGGAGCTGTTTGTCATTTTCTTGTAAAGTTAAACATACTTATCATTTTAGCAGTGCCACTTCTAGGCATTATTCCAAGAAAAATGAAGACATGTGCACCAGTGATAGTTATATGTGAATGCTCATAGCAGTGTTACTCGGAAGAGGCCAAAACATAAGCAACCCAAGTGCATCAACAAGTTACTGGGTAAGCATATTTTTATATATACGGTCACAATACTATGTAGAGATAAAATAATCAAATATATGTGCAAAAGGGTGAATCGATGAGATATTATATTGAGTGGAAAAATCATAAACAAAATAGTAAATATTGTATAACTTCATTTATTTGAAATGAAATGACAAATGAAATTTATCTGTTATGATAGAAAGTAAATTAGGGAAGATGAATATAGACTGACTATGGGTAGGAGCTGAAATTTTTACCTCTTTTCTCTTAGGTTCTTTTTCCACTGAGCCTGAGAATTAAGTGGACATAAGAAGCTCAATGGGATAAACTCACATAAATTTATTTAATACACATTTTATGTGGCTCCAGGGTCTTTAAGAGATGAAGATCCCAAAAAGTAGGTAGATTCAAGCATACTGAATTGGACAATGAGTGATAACAGTGGAGAAGTGATCAAGCAAAGGCTCTTGGGCTAAGGTAGTTAATTGGCTAAGGAATTGATCAAGAAGACAGAGCTACTGATAAGATTGTCCTTGACCCCAACTTCTTGTCCTTGGTTATTTTCATAGGGAAGAGAGATACCAAATAGAAATTTTATGTACTGCTTTTAATAAACAGAACAAAGGTCAGTGTGATCTTGCACCTGCTGCTCTTGAAGTTACTTTAGCTCAAAACAATTCTTATTCCAAAATGCCATATATTGAGGTACAATGTTCTAAAATCTTCAACTATAAGGTGACATGTTCAGGGATGACAAGATTGCGCTCTATCTTTGTTGTGATTGTTACACATATGCATACATACATATTTGTTCAAGCCCTTCAAATGATACCCTTCTAAAACATTATCATTTTTAATATTTTATATCTTAGAAAGCATGCCTTAATAAAATTATTTAAAAATAGAAAAAAACCTTGAAAACAGGAGTAAGATCATCAATAAATATGTGCAAAGAAGTTGCATCAAGATAATAAATGATTATTTATAAGACTATGGAGATCAAGAAACAGTGTTTATTTATTGTTTGTTTTATACTTGAAATTATCATAAGATATGGAAAGGAGTATATTTTCTTGGTGTTCTGCTGAGGTACTCTGGAGTCTGAGCAATTATCTTTGAAATAGATATTAACAATTGATGACTTGTTTATTTTTCCCCTCAGTAAATCACCCCAAGGGTATCTTTCCAAATAACAGCCACATTGTCCTGGAAAACAAATCAATTTAGTCTGCTCTTCCACAAAATATTTTGCAGTGTTGAAGTTTATACATATAAAACATGGTTATCAAATAAATTAGTCAATCTTTGGTGATAATGTCTTCCAGGTTTATCAAGTAGCCACTTTTGTAACATGTAGACAGTAAATCCAAGTATATGTCTATACAAATTTTATTCAATAAAGGAATACTTTTACGTAATGTTTGAGAAAATTATTTGATGCTTTGAAAACAAAACTTCATAATAATGAATGTTTTAAATTGACTAGACATTTTGTTTGTATTTAGTCAAATGGACGGCAGCATTTATCCCTCCAAATGTGCTGTACTTACTGTCTAACAGAAAACACAAACTCAGCATTTATCCTGAAACATGAGAAGGTAAGTCTGTTCAGAACTAGTGTGTATGACTCAATTTGTCTAATATAGTATATTGAAATTGGTATGGGATTAACTGGAATTTTTATACTGAATATAAATTATTATAAGATAGTTAAATCTTTATTTCTCACTGAAATGAGCTTATTCAAATGCCTAGTAATTGGCAAATTTCCATCAAAATTAGTTATTTATTGAAAGTATGACTTAATATACAATTTACATCGCTGTGGAGATTTTCAAGTAAAAATGTGAATTAATAATTTATGACATTTCTCCTAGTCTGTGATTTTTATTTTCATTCTGTTAAGTGTCTTTGAAGAGCAGAAAATTATTATCTTTTAGTGTCATACTTCAGACAATTTTTGGTTAGCAAAGGTAAATAAGGAGATTTATTTTGAGGAAAAGGCTCATGTGATTATCGAGATAGAGAATTCCCACAGCATGCTATCTACAATCGAGCAACTTCAGTCTGACTCCAAATGCCTAAAAACCAGGGAAACCAATGATATAAACCTAGCACAAACTCAGGCAGATAGAGAAAATTCTCCTTTCCTACACTTCTTGTTCTCTCCAGGTTCTTAATAGATTGAATAATTCCCCAAGGTAAGAGAGGGCAATATATAAAGTTGACCAATCCAAATGCTTGTCTCATGTGAAAATAAGACACACCAAAAATAATGTTTTATGTTAACACCCCCTGTGAGCCTTTGAAATTGATGCATACAATTAATCATCAAACCAAGTAACAGTTTTTCTCTTATAATTTCTTCTAAATATCTTATATATTTAGATTTTTGTATTATGGCCTATTTTCCATTTTAAGCCAATTTTTGTGTAAGTTGTAAGGTACGGACTGAATTTCATAGTTTTCTATGAATATCTAATTATTCAAAAAACACTTTGTAAATATTTTCTATTCTCTATACTGAATTGCCTTTATTCTTAAGTAAAAACTATTTGTCCATACATGATGAAAGATGTTTCTGAATTCTGTACTTAGTTCTAATGATTATTTGCTAAAATTTATAAAAGTTTCACATTATTGACTACTATAGCTTTAAATAAACATTCAAATCAAAATAGTCCTCCAACTTTGTTTTGCTCTAAGTTCTATTTCCATGTACTTTTAGGAATGAATTTTTCAATTGCTCCAAAACAGCCTGATGAGATTTTGACATTTGAAACTTAAATTTTTAAATTTACATATCAGTTTGGTGATAATTGATATTTTAAATGATTTGTGTGGGGAGGGGTGCAGGGAATTGAACCCAGGGCTTCATGCTTTCCAGGACTGTCCTGCTGAACCACTTCCCCAGCCCTTTAATGGATAATTGATACTTAATATTGGACTTCTGACTTATGAACAAGATATAAGTCTTCATTTATTTGTTTTTGTTATTTTTTTATGGCTGGTATTTTGTAGTTTCCTGTGTATACATATTTCATATCCTTTGTGAGATTTATCTCCTGCCTTAAAGATGAAAAAAATCTTTTGTTGTTTTTAGTAATATCAAGAAAAGATAATAAACTAAGACAAAGAGAAAACTGGAAAAAATGTATTTACTAATTTATGTTTAGTTTTACAAATTTTCGTAAGTGTTTACACTACAAAATAAATTAAAAAATTATTGATCATGTGCTCCTCTATATTGTTTTCCAATTTCAATTTGGGTTCAGATACATACATTTTATATATATATGATATGCTATCACATAACACTATTATATAATATTCTCTAAAGTAAATACATTTATTATGTTCATTCCTTAACTATATTCATAATCATAATTATTCCTTTTATCAAAAATTCCTATTGACATATTATTAACTATCCCTTCTGTAATATTTATTTATAGAACAATATTAGTACCAAATTGCTCAGCCATCACATATGATTTTCCATGCAATTTTTACTTTACTTAAAATTACAATGTTATTGAAGTGATGTTTTTCTTACTTGCAGTTACTTTTTCAAAAGTGTCTTACAAGTCTCATTATTTGCACATGTGGCTGGTAAAAGAATATCTTTATAAATGAATACATAAAATGACTATAAAACCATCAGCACATAACACTGGAAGTCTGCATGGTAATAAGCCAATTTTTGTGGAAATGAACTCATTAATGCTAAATTTTTGCTGACTTCCAACTGATCCGAAAACTGCTTTACAAAATCCAAGACGCTTCATGAATTGTAGAAGAAATGAGGAGAAGGGGAATGAGCCAACCATAAATAAGCATATTTCATTCATTTGGCTTCATACAAACTCTCCTATAATCTAAAGTTGAGAACTGGGCGGGGAAATGAATAAAATTGATGAGAGTGACCAAAGGGTTCCATCGGAGTGACACCTAAAGCTTCCTATGGAGCGGTGTAAAGGAGTTCAGTTATCATGTGCAGTTAACCTTTGATTGAGCTTTTTTTGTATCTTTCTTTGTACTTTAGATTTTCACACATTACTCAAGAAATTGTCAACTTGCCAGAAGCAGCATTTAGTGAGCAGAGGAAACACATTGAGGAACAAATGCAAGTGGGAAAAGAGAAATATACAGTATATATAAGACTAAGAGGGAAAATAGATTTATTATGTTTTATTAAAATACTTATTTAAACATCATTTAAAAATACAGGATAAAATTGATAATTGTATCTATAAACATATATAACTCTATGACTAGTAAAATAATTTATTAAAATAAAGGTAGCTATTAAAAGAACTGATTTACTACGGCAGTGATTTTTTTTTGGGGGGGGGACCAGGGATTAAACTCAGGGGCACTCGACCACTGAGCCACACCCCCAGCCCTATTTTGTGTTCTATGTAGAGAAAGGGTCTCATTGAGTTGCTTAGCACCTTGCCATATTTTTATATTAATATCTCTGAACCTATATGGTCTGTTTTAAAACACATCAAAAGATAATGCATGTTATAAGACATGGATCTTAAATATAAGATTTTCAACATTGTAATAACCAAAGCAATCAAAAACTTGGTCTTTTCCAACATATCTTGAAGAAGAGATGGGAAATTTTTCATCTCTCACAACTCTTCAGAACCTATTTTTTGGAAAAGTGAACCCAGAAAAGCCCAACAGTATTCTTTTCTTTGTGTCCAAGATATCTGATTTAAATTAGCTGATTTAAAGCCAAGAGGATTAAACTATCAACCAAACATAATATTCTGAGCTAAGTAGTCAAATTTTTTTATATTTTTATTTACATTTACTTGGTACAAACATTTTATGGTACAGTTAAAAACAACAAGATGGCAAAGATTGAAAAAATTTCAATCAAAAGGAAATACCAAATTTCAAGTAATCCACTGGATTTAAAATTCCGCTACCACAGACAGAGGAGTAATTACATTTAAGCTCAAGACCTCCAAGAAGCTATTAAAATTATTGGAGGATCTAAAGATATTTTTTGGTTATTAAGTTGGTTAGTCAAAATTTGTTTGAACAAGTACTTTTCAATTTTCCATAATATATGAACTAATTGTATAAAATATCTAACATTATGTGCAAATAGTGTTAATAATAGAAATGAGATACATTCACTAATGAAATCTACTAAACTCTAAGCTAACTAAAAAAATCATTTCAGTTATTCTGTTAATCTCAGTCTATTTGAATGTGAGTGTATTCTTCTTAGGTTAATCAGTATCTTACATATCAAAAACAAAATTACTTTGCTTTAATAAATGTAGTTTTATTACATCTGTTAATTGCAATTCATCTGTTACATATTCAAGGAAGAGAAAAGTATATAAGAAATGTGTGTCTGTGTATTACCATATAATTACTGAAAGGATGCAATATGCTTAAATTATCTTTATTGTAATTACTGTCTCCACCTTAACTGGTTTTTTTTGTATGTCATTTGTTTCTGATTCTGTGTCCCAATATTTCTCCACAGATTTGTGTTCAATAATTGTTTTTGACTGTCACTTTTAGCCCTTTGCTTTTATATTAACTGTATTATTGGATAGTTTTATAAGAGGTTGCCCTAAAAATAACAACATATACCCTAAATTATAAAAATCTATTTCCTATTAATACTGACCTATTTTTTGTGAGCACATATGTTGCTCTATTGCCTTTTCCTCTCCTATTATTGTGATATAACTACATCTTTACACATTACATGTCCACCAAGAAAATTTTATAACTATTCATGTGTGGAGTTGGTTTTTAGATCAAAGGAAGAAAAGTGTTTTAAGCTTTCAAAATAAAGCATGCATAGTTACTTTTTATTGGTACTCCACTCCTCCTGTCCCCTCCTCTCCTCTCCTCTCCTCTCCTCTCCTCTCCTCTCCTCTCCTCTCCCCCAGCGTTCTTTAACTTCATCCTGAAGGAATCCCTGTGATAGTTTTGGAAACAGATCACTTAGTAATGTATTCTTTATTTTTTTTTCTTTATTTGATGTGGTAAGGACTTAATTTTTCCTTCACTTTTTAGGATAATGTATTAGTAAGCTTTTCTTTACCATGTCTAAAATTCCTGACACAAATGACTTGGAAGAGGAAAAGTTTATTTTGGATTATGTTTTCAGAGGTCTCAGTCTATGGCCAGCTCCATTTTTCTGGGCCCGAGATAAATCGGAAAATCATGGTGGAAGGACATAGCAGAAGGAATTTTTTCAGCTCATGGCAGCCAGAAAGCCAGGTCAAGGGCAGGATTGGTGGAGGAATTTACCAGGGAGGAGACAAACAATTTCAGGGCACACTCCTTGCTACTTACATCTTCTAACTAGGTTCCACTTGTTAGTCTTTAAACACTTCCCAAAGTTTCATCTCTGGACATCACTGTTTTGGAGACCAAGCATTTAAGTACATGCCCTTGGGGAACATTCCGGATCCAAATCACAATGAATACTTTCCCTGTATAATGATTTTACTGCGGACAATCTTGTTTTGAGCCCTTTCAATGTTTCCCCATTAGTTTTTAGCCTTCATGATTCCTGGTGAGAAATCAATCATTAAGCTTTTGAGTTTTTGAATCCCTTTTGCATGATAACTAACTTCTCTCCTCCTACTTTTAAGATTTTTTTTCTGTTTTTGGTGTTTGCTAATTTACTGATGATATGTATTATTGTGGATTTTTTGAAATCTATTCATAATATCCAAGTTGAATGAATGTACATAGTAACTAATTTAGTTAACTGAATTTCTTTGATTTGCAGATTCACGCACTCAATCATATTTTAGAAGTTTTAGTCCATTTTATTTTTTATTTTCTGCTGCAGTCTTTCTCATTTCCTTCTCATATCCCCCTTTTGTTAGTATTAGTACATTTGATCATGTTCTAAGGATTTCTGAGGCTTTGTTGATTTTTCCTCATTATTCCATTTTAGTCATGTAATATATCTTCAGGTTACTGATTCTTTATTCTTGCAGCTCAAATATGCCATTGAGATCCTGTGCATTTCTTTTTACTTTTATGGCCTTGCTGACTTTGTGAGAAATTGTTCTCATTCTTTGTTCAGTACTTTCTGCATGGTTTCCGTTAGTCATTTGAATATACTTTAAATAATTAATTCAAAGTAGGCATCTAGTAAGAATAAAACCATGTTCTTCCTAGAAGATAGTATCTATTGACTTCATTTTTATTTCATATGCATTTTCTTGTTTCTTTGCATATTTCATATTTTTTCATGATTCTTTAAAGTTTTAAATAAAATCATTTGTTAATTCTTACATTTAGACCCTCAATCCTTGCTTCCTTGCCCTTCTTTTCTCTGGGGTTGTTTTGTTTTGTTCTCTCTCTCTCTCTCTCTTTCTCTCATTCCTTAACCTCAATTATTATTATTGCCTTGGGAAGCAACAATGTTAAATAATTACTATCAGTTATTTTTGACAATTTTCTCCCTTGATTTTTTTCTTGGTAATCAAGAAGCCTTGCATCTGTTGAAAACAAGACCACACAAGTTGGGTTTCCATGAACTTTAAGTCAAACCAGATAATGACTTTTTCTACAAGAGGATATTTTGGGAAGTTTCATGCACATTCTACCCTTCCAGTGACTTGTAGGCTGCTATTTTCTTGCTTATTAACTACAGGGCTCTTGGTTTTCGAGGCTACTGCAAGTGCTCTAATATTAAGAAGGGAATAGAATTTTTTTTTTAAAAAGTTCATTATTTATACTACAACTTGCCAATTTGTTTTGAATAAATCCTTCAAAGATTGCTATAATACTTTGGGAATTTAAGCAGTCTGAAAAAGTTGATTTTGACAAAATGTGCTAGTGTTCTCTTTGCATTTATGGTGTAGTAGACTTACAGAGGTGCACACCTTACCATTCTAATCAATGTGACTAAACATTTGTTTTTAAGAATTTTGGGGGGAGATTTTAGACAAAAATCTTGCCCGAATTATCCCAGCACATCAGAGGACAGCACGGTAATTAATTTTTTATGTAATTAAAATTTCACATAAATAAGATAATACAACTTGCTGAAGGAATTGAAGAAAGATCTAGGTTGTTTTCCCTTTCCTGTTAAATAATGTACAATGACCTTCACATTTGTTGTCAGCAGAAATAATTCAAAAAATTCATTAGTCACAATTCAGTTGCAAATTATCCATGCACATATGATATAACAATTGAAAATTTTTATGAAGAAAAATTAAAGCAAATCTTGTAGTAAGTATTTACACAGTATATCTACACAAA
The DNA here is from genome assembly GCA_004024805.1 of Geosciurus inauris. Taxonomy (NCBI): domain Eukaryota; kingdom Metazoa; phylum Chordata; class Mammalia; order Rodentia; family Sciuridae; genus Geosciurus; species Geosciurus inauris. Next base: position 36,834 of record PVHX01005754.1, read on the forward strand.
GATTACACACTAGCAAATAGGATGAAATAGTGACTAAAATTAAAGTTAGAAACTTATACAATTTGAAAGAGAATTCTGATTCCACTATTTACAGACAGAAAAAATTGATAGTGTTTATTAGTAAAGTGGGGTTTTATTCTTAATGATAATCTGTGTATATTTAGTCATTGCAATAATTTTGAAATTTTGCACTTGTTGGCTGATGATTGTGAAGTAAGTTTCTTTATAAATATGTCTTAATCAAAATAGCTAGTTAACTGTTTACCAAATATCTGTCAAGAACTGTAGTACATTTTTAAATTAATTTCCCCATTTTCTCATCAAAATAACCCTGATATCAATGCGTTATTTTTGTTAGTTTGTTTTATGGAAAGTAGTAATGTGGAAATTTACAATCACAAGCTGGTTACAGCTCCTCAGTAACCCTTTCTCAGTCATACATTAGTTCTGTGAAATTTCCCAGCGGCATTGAACCAGCTGGTGAAATGAAGGGGCCTTATTTGGGAAAGTAAAAGCTAAGAAAGTAAAGTAGAGAAGAGGAATTGTTCATGAAGGCTTGTTTTAATTAAAGTACCTGTCTTATAATATCAAGGCATTCCCCCCCTTTTTTGCTATTGGTAAATTATGTAAAAATTTTAAAAGATTTCTTGCAATACTCCACTAATTAATTTAGGTAAATTTTATGTACATTTAGTCTTCAAATTCTCTGAGGGAGGGAGGTATTTCATTGAGAGACTGGAGTCTTAAACTAAGTATCTGTAAAATCATACATCATTGGCACTCAAGCCAACTTCTGAGGGTAAATACTCAAAGTGTGACAAAAGAACTCTCACTTCCACTCCAATGATGGGACTGGTCCAGATAAGCTATGGAATCTTGAACTTTTAAAAATCATTGAAAGCCAAGAGTGCAAAGATCTCTAAGTAAAATAAGATCAGAAATAGACACATTATTTTTACAGAAGGGCAGAGTCCTACTAACCATTTCATCACTCAATTTTCAGTGAAAACCAATCTGAAGTAAATATCTCACATTATTTTTTAAAAAAACAAAAAACAGAGAACAAAAAACTTTTAGTGGCTCCACTAAGCTGTCATGACGAATTTGATCAAGAAACACAATCCACACATGTACTCTTTTTCATTGAACTTTTACATATTGCATGGACGTATCTAAGGATTGGGACATAACTATAGGGCACAGAAATATTCCCCAAAGAAAGTAGGTCTTTCGTTAACTGCAGTGCTACAACTGCCTAAGGGAGGGAAAGGCCAGGATAGGTAAGAGAGAACCCCAAAAGTTGCACATGTACTCAGACAACACACCCTTACACTCCCTGCATTCGCACATCTTAACATCCTGACTCAAAATGCATTATGGCCTGTTGGGGAGGTGAGTACTTGAAATTATTTTTCAGTCCATCCTATCCTCCCCTTATTCTTGTACCAATAGACAATGATGCAATTAAAAAAGAATTAACATTGCTTATGACTTCAAATGTTGGCCCTTTTAATCCAAATATTTTACATTTTATCTGTGGTTAACAACTCAAGTGACCACCACTGAATTAGAGCAATATTCTTCTTTGTTTTAGTTCACTGATTCACAATTTAAAAGAAAGTATCATGTCATTCTAGATAGAGGGGAAGTTGGAAACTTTTTAAAAATCTTTAATTATTTTGGTAAACAATTTATGCATATACATCTGTCAATTTTCTTTTTATAGCATGTCATATGGATATTTTACCACTGTACTGAATGTATCCAGTGAGAGATTATTGAAAACATATTTTGATAATATCATAAATTATTTTTGTTCTTGATCTGATTAACATATTTTTGAGGAAATTCATATATTAAAATAAATATTCAGTGTATATACATTAGTTTATCCTGCTAGTGTCAGTGAGGGCTTTTATGGCTCTTTGTTAATAGCAAACTGAGAAAAATAGAATTTTTAATTTTTATATTTGCAAAACATTTCTGGATGAGGTGTGTTTTTTTTCCTCTCCAACTAAAATAATATTCAAAAGTCATTAAATTTAATCTTTTTCCTGATTTTATTGAGTTCATATAAACTTCAGCTTAAGAAATAGCTTACTCAAGAATGTTCTTGGTATATAGAAAAAATACTGAAAGTGATGTTTATTTTAAATTTATTTCCTGCTCTCAAAAGAAAAATATAGAAAGAATAAAAATGTGCCTAGATCATATGATTTTGAGCACAGTGAGAACGTTTTAAAATTCATGTATGTTATCTTCATGGGAGCAGAGATACATTTGCTTAAATTTCTCACCAAAGCACAGTGAGAGTCTGTTCATACTATACCTTATTCTAATTTTCTCTGAAAGGGGCATTTCTTTGGAATCATTTTTATTAGACTGGACCTTGAGAGCACTACCTAGTTGCTTGACATTGTCTCCACAAGGATAGCCATTATGCACTGGTTCTTTTGTGGTCCAAATTCTTGCTTTATAAATCCTCTTTGCTGAGACAGAATTCCTGCAGATTTTTCTACTTAAAAGCCAAATTGACATTCTTTCCCTGGATGAAGGAGGTTTGGTTTGCTGTGTGTAGAAAGACATTTTTTATTTTTTATTTTTATTTTTTGGTATTGGGGATTGAAATCAGGGGTACTCAACCACTGAGCCACTTCCCCAACCCTATTTTTTTTTTGGTACCTGTGACTGAACTCAGGGGTACTCAACAACTGAGCCACATCCCCAGCCTTATTTTGTGTTTTATGTAGAGACAGAGTCTCATTGAGTTGCTTAGTGCCTCGTGGTTGCTGAGGCTGCTTTTGAACTTGCGATTCTCCCGCCTCAGCCTCCCAAAGTGCTGGAATTACAAGTGTGAGCCACCACGCCCGGCTTCCAGCCCTATTCTGTATTTTATTTAGAGATAGGGTCTCACTGAGTTGCCTAGTGCCTCACAGTTGCTGAGGCTGGCTTTGAACTTGCGATTCTCCTGTGTCAGACTCCCAAAGTGCTGGGATTACAGGTGTGCACCACCGCGCCCAGCAAGAAAGGTATATTTTTTGGGTAAGCAAAAGAGACTTCCATGTGTGTTCAGAATAAATCCAGAGCTTGTACTTTTCTATAGTGGCAAGTCCTTCTAGTAACACTGATTTGTTCCCTAAATTTTTAGAGCTTAATTCCTCTTGCATGCTTTGGTTCCTCTCCTGGGTTGTAATTTTCTTCCTATTAGGTGTTAGAAATTTTGTCTGTATTTTCATAGTAAGATTCCTCCTTATATCAACCCTTACAGGAACAAAAAAAATCAGGAGGAACTGAATAGCTGGCTATATATCTGAATACTTTAAGAAAATGAATCGATCCTTTCTGCGTATGGGCCTGGAGCATTCTCCCCAGACCTGTTTTAATTTCCTGGTAAGCCAGAACTGATTGGTTTAACATGGTGAATGTGAACTTATTAAAATCACCATGGTTGCTTTTTAAAAATACCCAATTCACTGCATCCTACCTCTGGATGATTAAATCAGAGTCTCTGACAACAGGGACCAGACATTCTAATATGATTCTATGCGACACTCAGCTTGACAACTACAAATCAAAGCATGTTCTTGTCCCTGAAGTAAGATCTCTTGTTGAGAACAGTTTTGCTCTTATTGTGGAGACTACTCAGGGCAGAATTGATCCTCTTCAGAGACCTAACTTCTAATATTGGTGGAAGGTATATTGGATACTTACTTATGGATAATCAGTTTAGATAAAAGTATCAAATTACATTTAAAAATAATGGTTCTGAGTTCAATGATATGATATAAATGCAAAACATTTTAAATTGAATCTCCATTTTGGAGTCTGTATGGTGCATTCCCTCATAATTATTCTTTATGTACTGCAAGCTGTGTAGGATTACGCTAGCCCAGGTATAAAGTGGTTTCTAATTACAGTTTTATAAACACGTGGAGACTTCTGTTAGGAAGAATATAAGGTTGGGGCTTTATTGACTTTTCCTAAGGCTTTGATATGGGAGTGAGCAAGTTACAATAAGCTGAAGGAAAAGAGTCAAACAGAGGCCTCTGGATACTGATGCTTAGAAAAGAATTGATATTCATGGAAGAATCGATGCTAGTGAAAGCTGTTTTTGGTGAGTCAGATAGCAGTCTCCACTAGAGAATTCTAAATCTCTCACCTTGTAAATCAAAATCAACTATAGTCCTGTTTATCAGATTCTCAAGTCTAGATTCCAGTGTATAGCGTTGACTTTGTTGTTGTAATTATTATACTGCAGTCCTTAACTGGCTTATGTTAAATAATACAATAAAAGAATGTAACCAGTTGTTAAGCAAGTACTCTCTGAAATAGAAGAAAGGAATATTCAGGCAGCATATTACAGCCCCTTAAGAATTGCTTTTACTGAATTTTAACTGGAAGTTAGCTTTAATAGGAGTGTAAATTTTATTCTCCTAAGGATCTAATTTGATTTATTATCATCATGAATTATTTAACTGTGCTGTCTTCATTGCATTAAGTTTGAGATTTGTTTGAGAAAATATGTAGTTATTCATTACTAATAGATCTGGTAATTTTTTAAAATCAAAACATGTACTATGTGCTCCCTATTGGCTTTATGTGGTCTCAATGTCATTTTCTCTTCAATCCATTTATTTTCCAAATTATTATTTTCATGTCTCCTGCTGTACTGTTTCTAAATCATGTTGAATTCTTTCTGAAACAAAGTGAGACATCTATTAAATAAACACAATAACCCCGGATTGTAAAGTATAAAAGTCTTGAATAGACACATTGAAATTTCTACCTCAAAATAATAAATGCTTGAAAAAAAAAGTAGAGAATTGGTTCCCTATAATTTTTTTCCCTTCTGGGAATTTGTCTGTCAGTAAAAATTGGAGAGCATTTTGCTGAGGTTCAAACCCTATCAATGTTATCAATTGCAAACATACTCATGTTATGTTATACATGCATATTAATAATTAATTGTGTATGTAATTGAATTTGATCAGTGAAAACTCTGAGCCTTCATGCTTAGGAAAATAATCTATTTTCAAAGTAGTACTTAAGAAGTGATGGGGATCCAAGAGTCAGTGAATCAAGTCAAATGGCAAACGAAGCTAAAAATAATGGAAAGAACAACAGAAGGAAAAATGATTTTCTCTCAGCACAACAATCTAAACAAAATGAATGCACTATAAGAAAGACAATGTGCTATTGTCAGGAGTTAGAAATTGTCAGAACAGTCCTTTCTAGATTTGCTTCAAGCTGCTGGCAGTCTCATTCCATTCACCCATTAGGCTGAGGATAAAAAGCAAGCCAGGTGGCTTATGTATGCATTCAAAAACAAAGTTGTTTTATCCAAATGTGAGAATGTGAGAATGGACAAGAAGCGAAAATAGTCCTGTGATCTGCAAATGAGAATGGGACTTCTTTCAAAAAAAGATTTTTCACATTGAAAAAAAAAAAAATCTTAAAACATAGGAGAAATTTTTGCTGGCAAAAAAACAAGCTTGCTTATTTGGCAGGAGAGGGACCTGCCTGCCTACAATGCCTTTTCAATTTTTTGAAGGCTTACACGTATAGCTTTAAAACAAATTATAGGGGCATATTGGAAATACTTGCTGATTAACTTTTAATTACCCCTGTGTGTCATTCGAAGTCAAAAGGGCAATTACTCTAAAATGAAAATGTTTCCTGCTATTGATGACTAAAACAGTAAAAAGTGAAAAATACGAAATTTTGAGTGTGACTATGGATACTAGTGTGAAGGGAAACCATTATTTTCCTTCACAATATTATTAATAAAAAAATAAATTGGATTGTAGAAGACATCATTACTGAGAACATATCTGTCTGTCAGGATACTCTATTATGGAAGTTTCCTCCTCCCTGCTTCATGCTGTCATTGTGGGAAAACCTTATTATCATTGCTGTTTCAATGCCATTAAAAGGACTTGAAATCTTCTGATGAGGTTGTATTATATTTTCATTACAAAATATAACTGTGACCTTTCATTTAAAATAAAATATTAAATATGTGTATAAACAAAAGTATAAAAGCATAATATTATATAATTTATAGCATAATATTATATAATTATCAGAGTATAAGTAAAATTAACTTTTAGTAATTTTCAACTTATTTTATTAAACACATAGATAATAAGCCATAAAACCAATCAAACCCATATTTTTTCTAGCAAGTTTTTTTTAATATTCTTTGTAGTTATAGATGGACACAATATCTTTATTTATTTATTATTATGTGGTGCTGAGGATCTAACCCAGTGCCTCACATGTGTGAGGTAAGTGCTTTCCCACTGAGCTATAGACTTAGTTCCTCTAATTCGTTTTGATCACTGTCATATATTTGTTTGTTTCCTAGTCTTTGGGATTTTTTTTTTTTTTTTTTTTTTTGGTGGTCAGAAAATCTTTTTTATGACTTAAAATGTAAAAAAATAAAATAAAATAAAAAATTTAAAAAATCATCAAAGTCCAGTTTTCTTCCTCAAAGAATTCCTATTTCTATCACAGTCCATCTTATTTTATGTTGATTTTGAAAACTACTTTTTCAAGTGCTAGCAAATTTTCAATATGTTAGTATGAAATATTAGGAAAATGTAAATCTTTTTGTCCTGAATGTTATATTCAAAGGCCTTCTTTTGATTGATTGATTGTGTTATTAACTGAAAAGGACTATTTATGGTAAATGTTTCAGAATATCTTGATTATTATTTAAATTAATTATTTAGCTTAGCCTCGTGTTTGGGAAGGTGAAAAATGAAGCTGTCTGAATGTCAGTAGGCAAATCTATAAGAAAGATAAATCCTTACTAACATATTTATTTCTGGCAGGATTACTGTCAGTGATTTTTTTTTTAAATAGCTATAACTCAAGACATAAATAGAACTAACAAACTGATGATTTTAGTGCACTGATTTTTAAAAAGTTAACCAAATGTTATTACTTTGTACTTGGTCCATCAGGGAAAGGAAGCCAGGAGTCTCAGTGGAATTAATTTAGTTCAATTACTATATGTAGTTTTTAACAATAGAACAAAGAAGATATGCTATTTATCATGGTTCTGCTGTGTACGAATGTTCATTGTAAAGTGATTTTTAATTTTCCAAAGGTATTTAATTTGCTGCCCCTGGATTTAGTATATGAACTGTCACATTGGCCTCTAAACCTTTTAGCAGATAAGGGATTTCCAACTCCAAAAGTTTGGCTTTATCAACTGCACAGCCAATAAAACAAAAACATTTCATATGCTCTAGCTTTTATTTCATTAACTACTGCTTTCTGAAGTGTATGGCACCGTAGGATCAAGAAGTAAAGGTTTTCAAGTAAATATAAAATCATAGAATCATAAGGAGTTCAGGAAATATAAGATTTCTTCTATTTTTTCCTAATGATCAAACTAAACCACTTCAACCCACAACTATCATAAAATGTGTAAAAGTCTGATTAAACACACTTGTTTAGGAGGTAAAAACCACAGCTATCCAGGTCTTACCTGCCCTGAGGAGAATAAAGAGGAGATATCTCCTTTGTTTATTATATCAAAGTATGCCTTCTGTGAATGACATCCACATTTGCGTGTGACTCATTTGAATTTGTTAACAAATCTAGTTTAAGAAAATGTCATTGAACCATAGTTCAAAATACAATTATTGAGATGCCACTGATACTTTCTGTCATTTGTCACTCTCTCCTCCCCAAAGCCTTCAAATATTGTCTTTAAGCTGGGTTTTATTTCACCTTCTGGAGTGCAGGTGCCATTCCTTAGGAGTTATCACATTTTGTTAATCAGCTAGTTGACTGCATTCCACCTGTCCTCTCCATTTCAGTCCACCCTACATGCAATGACCTTTCTGAAGTAGAAATCTTAGGTGATTGTTATTCTTGAAAATGGTCAGGTTACCTTGGAAATCACTGACCAAATCTTCTACTTGTTATCTGACTTCCAAATGCCACAGAAATGTCTAAAATGTATCTCTGTACTGGCTCCATTTCTCTCTTTACCTTCTTACAAAAGTGCTTCTAACCAGAGTCAATTGTGTTCGCTCACACGCTATACAAACTTCTTTCCAGTTTCAGATTTCTGTTTCTCTATCCATTCTTTATGGTTCTGATCAAATGCCATTCTTATTTATTTATTCATTATGTATTTTAAGTAGTGAATACATTATCTCAATGCTGTCTATAATTTAGTAGATGTATTCACATGTCCAAACATCAAATAAAGTTTTAAAAATAACATTAGATCCCTTTTTCTATAATGAATATTCTGTTTTAAGATTTCAAATGGTTTCTTGTATGTTTAGGGCTCAATATAACAGAAAATCAATAGAGTTATATTATTTATGACTAAATTTCTAAATTTCACCTTAATTGAAGATCCTTTATTCTGCAAAGTATCTTTCCTTCAAAGTAGTGGTTATTTTGGAGCTATTTTTTGTGATCTTCTCAATGATCTTAAGTGATATTTATGTCCTTTCAAACTTAAAGTGTATTTTGGTATTAGATTAACACAATGGATTTTTTAACTAAGTCATATTTGAGAACCCACTAAACATTTATATGAAAGTGTACATGAGTATGCAGGGGGATTCATTAAATATCAAACAGCCAATATAGATTATCCCAGGCCACCAACACATAGTAAATGTGACAATATTTACTTATCATACATTAAATAATTCATTCTTATACACATATACCTCCCACAATTAACAATAAGTAGTCTCAAAAAATTTTCACATAGAACAATATCCCATTCTTTAAATGACCATTTCACAGTTTTCACTGTAAGTTTTTTCAAATATCCCTCCCAGTTGAAGAACCTTTATGGCTAAACCACATGCTCAGACCTCTTCCCTCTTGTCACAGATGATTTCCTCAGATTCTTAGACACCCCTTCCTCCTTGCATCAGAGTGCACCCTTTTAGCTTATTCCTTTATAAATCACTTCAGTAATTCCCTTCTATTTAGTGCACCAGTTTCTCTTTCTGACTGAATCTTTCCCTTTAGCATGCAAGCCTGTTCTGATGTTTCTCATTTTTGAACAAACAAAAACAAAAAATCCTCTTTATCCTGTTTCACTATAGTTACTCTCAGATCTACCCCTTTATGCTAAACTTCAAAAGTAAATTGACTGCATCCTCTGTGTTTACCCTCCTCTTTTTCTTCTCTTTGGAGCATACTATTGTTAATATAACAAGCTAATCCACCAAAACAGCAACTAAAACACAAATACCCTTCCCATTCCTAAGTGAATTCTCTTTTCTTCTCCAATTAACTATGTTTTAACAACTTCTTCACAGGTTTCCACCATATCACTTGAACTTGGTTAACTTCTACCTTGCTGGCTCTTTTCTTTCTCTTTCTCTGCTTCTTTTTTATCTCCCAAACTTTTTAGTATTTGAATATTTCTGTTTTCAATATTAGTCACATTCATTTGATTTACTTATCCAGTAAAAAGATTTAATATCAGTCCCTATGGCTCCCAAGTATATAACTCCATTCAAGAGATTTCTTCCTGAACCCTATATTCATTTATCCAGTCCCATATTGGATATCACTACTTGGAGATCTAATAGATCTTATAGTTTTAAAACCGAAATTATAATTTACATGACTTTAATCCTATAATAGCTTGGTCTTCACTTTCCTGTCTTAGTAAATAACAACTCCAGTTTTATAAATACTGAAGTAAAAAATATATTCACTTTTACTCTTTTGTTTTTTTTTTTTCTCTTTTATTCCATACCAACAAATCTTATAGGCTCTATTTTTAAAATGGAGGCAGAATCCAGCCACTCCTTGTTATATTTACAAATATAATGATCAATCCAGAGCTCCATAGAGTGTTTTGATTTTTAACAAAAACCGTTACTGAATTCCCATCCTGTTCCCTAGGTCCTTGGAGTCTTCTCTGAAAGCAATCAGCATGATCTTACTAAAACATTGGCTGTCTACTTGGGGTGAACTGACCCTTCCTTGAGAATATTTGGTAATGATTTGGAGAAAGATTTGGTGTTGTCTTTCATCGTCAAAATTGGATAAAATGGCTCAAGATGCTGACAAACATTCTCTAGTGCGCAGTGTCCCTTCCAATAAATAATTATCTTTCGCCAAATCATATTAAGAAACTCTATAAAATATGTAATATTCTCTTCAGGCCAATAGAATGATTCCTATCTTTCTCTGGTAAGAACCCAAATCTTTGAAATTAATTGCCTACTATTAATTGTCCCCTCCTTCTCTGATCACCTCCTTTTATGGCATGGCACATCTCTTCTGTAGCCATATCATGGGATGTATCAGATAAATTCAGATAGTAGGTTCTTATATTTACTTCTTTTTCTTGTTGGAATATTCTTTGAAGCTATTCATATAATTTTTCCACTTATTCTTTTTAGGTGTTGATTTAATGTTGACTTCCTAGTGAGGCCTTCTCTGGGCATAATTGATAAATGTTATAACCAAAATCACCATACAAAAATATAGTTGTCTTTCCTTGTCGTATTTTTCTGTTTTATTTATTGGCATAACTTCTTATTTAACACATTTACTTTTAGTTAAAATTATTTTCTCTTTCTACAATATTAGTCCAATGATATTAGGGATATTTTATATTTCTTCCTCCTATTTTATTTCTTGAATACCAAGAAGGATGCCTGGAATAAGAATTGATGTTTCATAAATATTTGTTGTGTGAATGAATGAATACATAATATTTGAAAACCATGGATCTTTGTCTGTTGAAATAGCATGAGATTAAACTTTGCTTAGCTTGAATCAAGGGAATAAAATTTATCAATTTTCAACTAAGAGATTTGAGTCCACTCACATTTTATTTTGATTACATTAAAGTAGAGCATCTAATAAACTCTTTTTCAGTCAAAGGAAACATGGAACACATTCGTAAGATAGAGATCAAAGGACACAGGGACTAGAAAGATGAATTTAAATGTTCTTTCATTTTCTCTCTTACTTCCTATTGATAAGTAATTAATGAGGTTAGTCTTCAGTTCTTTGATTTACTTTAAACCAATTTGAAAAGGAACAAATTACCTGAAACCTTCAAACAGAACATTGCTAATCAGCAAAGTGTAGTTCATAAATTCCCTATGCAAATCCATGTGCGGTAAATAGCTCATTCCAGACCTAAATGAATAAATTCAAACTTGTTTTTTTTTTTTTGAGTTAGCTCACTTGTGGTAGCTCATTCCCTCATTTAGCTCATACTCTCTACCTTTGTTTCTCAGTCTTATTCTATAGTGTACTCAGAAAAATCAGATAATTTGTTACATTATCTGATTTTTAATCTTACATTAAAACTGATCTTGACTTTAGGTCTATAAATTGAGTAAAGCCTTGTTAAGAAAATGTAAATAAGATAAATACATTCTATGACATGATTTTGTCAAACGTGCAGCAAATCTAAACTAGTTTACACCATAAGGAAATGCATTATATGAAAAGTTGAGGAAATACATCAGGAACAACTGTTCCTCAATGATTATGTCATTTTCACCTTTATGTTTGTTATACTGTGGATCCTTCCATTGACCTTGTTCAGACTACTGAGCCATTAAACAGTGAGATAATAAGAATAAGCAGCCCTAAAATTCATATGGAAAAATAAAAGACCAAGAATAGCCAAAGCAATCCTTAGGAAGAAGAGTGATGCTAGAGACATCACAGTATCTAACCTTTAATTATACGCAGAGCTATATTGATTTAAAACTGCATGGCACTGGGCATTAAAACAGATGGAAAAACCAATGGAACAGAAGATACAAAGAAAAAGCCACATAGTTCAACTCATCTGATACTGGACAAAGCTATCCAAAAACAAACATTTGATAATAGCATTTTTAAAACAAATAGTTGGGAAAACTATATATCCATGTGTAGATACATAAAACTAGATCCCTATCACTCAGCTTGTATAAAAGTCAACTTAAAGTGAATCAAACATGTGAATTATACTATAAACTTTGTAAGTTCTAGAAGAAAACATAGGTCAAAACTCCAAATAATTGGTGTATAATCCACATCCTTAACAAAATCTCTAAAGTTGAAAAAATAAAACTAAAAATCATTAAGTGATAACCAATTAAAGGTGTGTAGAGAGAGCCTAGAGATAGTTAGTAAAATCTTTGCCAGTTACAATTTTGCAGGAGTTAATTGTTAAACCGAGGATGCAAAGAAAGGACCACCGACTCCAATTTTAAATCAAATTAAGCAAGCTTATATTGTGTGCAGTTTAGCTGTACAGCGGCTGTCTCTGCAAACAGGGCCAGAGATCAGCAGCTTGATCTCAGAGCAGAGAGGTTTTTATATCTCAAAGAGTTACAAAAGTAGGGTTTTGGCAAACATACAGAAGCAGATAGCAAATTAATGAACTTATAGTTTAACATTTCTAGGTAGGGAGTAAACTCAGACTTTAACCTTGGAATTTAGGAGGCATTGTTGAGATTTCAGGGAGAGTGATTACCCAGTCAAAGCTATCTACTCAAGCCAGGTGCTGAGGTTCAAGGAATGTGCAAGAATCCTTAAGGAGCTGATCAAAAAAGAACTTTTTTGTGACCTCGGGACGAGATGGCTCCCAAACATAAAATAGAATTAAACTGGGTTCATCACAAACTGCAAGTATTTTACTACTGCTCAATTCTGTCCACTTTAGATAATTTATATCACAAAGAATGGATCTGAGGTGTTCTGAGCAAACTGACTGTAGGGTGGGAAATGTGAGTCTCCAATCCTAGTACTTACACTTAGAAAGCCCACCTGGAAGAGATATAAAACACATTATTAAATTAATTTAAACAGCAGCCACTATGATATTTAGATCCTCCAGCTGCTTTTGTGAGTAAATTCTCATAGTTCAACACTAAATTGGGATAAAGGAGAGGTATTATTTCTTGAAATAAAGCCAATAATGTTGTATTTATACCCTCAATTAACAATGTATAAGAAACCAAAGAATCATGCCAAATTTGGGGAAAATAAATGACACTGGAAAGAGGAAGCAGGTGCATATCAAGAAATATAATTAGGAGAAAATTGTGATATGTATATAATTTCACTTTTGCCTGACCATTGTAATACTGTACAAGTTACTAACTCTTCATGTTACACTATTTTCTGTCTTTAGTGACTCATTTTCATAGCTTAACCATTGAAAAAACAATTATTAAACAATTACATTAAAATATAAATCCCCCAATAATTTCTATTATAACGTTAATTTTTCTTATTTTTGCTATCCTCTCCATGCATTTAATTTTATGTTATTATGAACTCCATTTTTTTCTTCCTGTCTTTTAAAAAATATAAGTCCACTTGTATTTTTCTTGAATTGCTTATTTTTTAAAGTGTTCCTTTTATAACACTTGGACTTTGTCAAAGTAGGGATCCTTAGGGAAAAGAGGGATGAAGATAAGCAAATTATTCAAATTACTACAATAGATAATATTCAAAAGTGACTCCCAGAGAAAAATTCATATTATTATATGTTTATTTATTTATTTTTTCCATTGAGGACAGTTCAAAGTAGGTAGGAATAAGTGGGCTAATTCAGAGTAGTTCCTCCTATAACTTGTCATTTTCAACATTCCTGAAATTTTTCAAAGTTTGTTGAGGAATGTTATCAAAATCGGTTTGCAAATATGTGTAACTTAGGATTTATTTTTCCTCAGAACTTGGAAAAAATCAATCCACTTTCCTAAATTTCTGATTTTGTCTTTAGGTCCAAAAATCCAGTTCCAATGTCCTAGATAGAAATGTTCAGGTTTTTCAAATTTTCTTTGGACATCTGTGAATGGCATATAATTGAATTCTCATTATATGTTATATATTGTCATTAATTTATATTCTACATTACCTCTTTCCTAAAATAGAATATTTATATACCTTACCATTGAATCCCTTTGACAAAGAAGAGTTAATTGTTCCACTGGCTGTATTTCTACATCAGTTTGTAACTTTATTTTTCCCTCCAATAGTAGCAATTTTCTAATTAGACTGCAAATGACTGTTTATGATAATATATCTTTTAACTGTTGTTGGGGTCAGTAGTTATTGCTCATTTAGTTTTTCTCATTACTTACCACCTTACAATGAGTAGACAAAAGCATAGTTTAAATATATTGTTAAATGGAATTGTGTAAGGTAAGGTAAGTCTTCATTTAAAAATAGCTTATTCTGGTATTTTGTCCAGAGCTAGAATAAAACCATAAATTGAATTAAAATGACAATTATCAAAATAAAATTAATAATAATGAAAACAATATTAAATGTGAACATTTTTATCTATAATCATGTAGGATTAAAACACTAATTTGCATTGAAAACTAATTTCTCCTGCCAACATAATGATTATTTTTCTTCTTAAAAGCAGATGGATCAAAAATGTGTACTTGGCTAGATTTTTGACAAGTGATATTTTATCAACATAAAACAGAAAACAGATGATGCATAGTCAAATATCGCATTAAGCAGTAGAAATAGAAGACACAGTTTTTGTTCATTCTATGATAAATATATATCATTGCGGCTAAAATAGCAAGTAATCCCAAATGAAATTCAACACAAATTATATTTGTTAATGTTCCATAACCTTAAGGCAACTGCATTAAGCATTTATAAGACAGATAATAAGGTACCTAATCAACAGTTCTATCATCAAGAAGTTACATGTGGTTGGAAGACTTAAATCTGAAAAATACAAAGCTTAAAAATTATGTATAGTATTTTATAGGATTAAAGACCAAAAAACACATTATACCTTAGTTTCATATATGTAAGATCTAAAGTATGTAGACGTTTATACAGTCTAACTAGTTGTATTGGAGTTTATTATATACATTACATAATCCACTCCCACTATATTCATTTTTTTAGTACAGTGTATACTTGTAATCACTATATCATTGAGGTTTACCACCCCATGCTTTTTACTTGATAATCATGTTCTCATGTGGTCCTAGTGATAGCATTGCAATTTCATCTTATCCTGTTTTATTGATGAAGAAACTGAATTCCCAAGAGTTTAAGTTGTTTGCTTGAAATCACTTAATGTGAAAAATGGCTCAATTAGAGTTTTAATCCAAGTTTGTTTAACTCAAATCCACAAGCTCTTTTCCTTACACCATACCCAAGAAGCAAGAATTCTAGTTGTTAAACAAAAACGCTTCTATAAAGAAATTTAAAATGAAAATGGAACCTGTTTACTGGGAGCAAATATTTGTTGCCTATAAGTCTGGTAAGTGGTTAATACCTAAAATAAATTAAGAATTAACTTAATTCAGTTGACAAAAAAAAAATAAAAAAGAACCCTATTGAAAATGGAAAGGACCTGAACAGACATTTTTTCAAAGAAGACATTAAAATGGTGAAAAGCTACATGTAAAGGTACCCAGATCATTATCTTCAGGGAAATGCAAATCAAAACCACAATGAAACAATTGGCTCACACTATTAGAATGGTTATTACAAAAAAAGACTAGTGATTGTGAATATTTACAGGTGTATGGAGAAATAAAAACCTTTGTATTTTGTTGGCACGCATGTAAACTGCTATAGTCAATTAGAAAAATAGTACAGGGTTCTTCAAAATAATAAAAAATAGAAACACTATATGACCCTCCAATTTTTATGCTGAGAACATAACTGAAAGAAATGATATTGGAGACTTCTAGAAATATCCATGTTCTTTTAATGTTCACTGCAACATTATTCACAATAGCCAAGATGTAAAATCAACTTAAAAGCCCATTAACAGATTAATAAAAAAAGTCACATATGAAATCTTTAAAATGTAAGAATAGGTTAAAATTATAGTTATTATTTTTTAAATAGTTATTTTAAATACTTTTGGATCCCAAGAAGCATACAATATCCAAAATTAGATTTCTTGTGGGAGGAATTGTCTGTGGGGAGCGGGCTCCCTGGATCCGGGAGCCGCCCTGCCCTTTCAAGATGGCAACCTGGCTATATGCCAGAAACTTGCAGTAAACAGGTGGACAACTTAAGGAAGTGCACAGCATTGGCTGGCGGTAACGTCACTGTGCATGCTTGGCTCGTGGGCTATGCCTGCTCTGATACACGCTTGTATTCTGCTCATGCATTCCCCTCGTGCTTGATAATGCTATTCCTGCTAATTGGTTGTAACTCTGCTCAGTAATACTTCCTGCTGTATGAAAAGTATATAGAAGGAGGCTGGGGGGAAGAACAGGGAAGAACAAAAGAGAACCAAGGAAGGCAAGAAGAGCGCTCAACAAAATAAAGATTGCTTTCTGAGAACAACGGCGTGCTTATTGTCTCCTGGCGGCGGGCGACGATAATTGTCTAATTCATTTTTTATCAAATTGTTTGACTTTTCCCACAATATTGACAGAAATGACCAACAAGTGTCTCAATGATCAATTTAAATTATATTGTATATAAGTAATTATATTTAAATATATTTCCATATAATCTCAATATTAGAATGTTTATTTTAAAATAAATTTTATGCCTATGTTATCTTCATGTACTCCTTAGTTTCAAGATAACATGCAGGGGCCGGCGGTGGAAGAGTGCTTGTCTGGCATGTTGGAGGCACTGGGTTCGATCCTTAGCACCACATAAAAAATAAATAAATAAATAAATAAATAAATAAATAAATAAATAAATAAATAAATAAAATAGAGGCATGCTGTAAATTTACAACTACAAAAAAATTTTTTAAAAAGATAACATATGCAAATCTTTTAAACAGTCTCTTACCTCTCCACATTTTTCTTAATATATTGGACCTCATTTAAATAAGTGAAATACAGCCGGGCGCAGTGGCGCAAGCCTATAATCCCAGCACTTTGGGTGGCTGAGACAGGAGAATCGCTAGTTCAAAGCCAGCCTCAGCAAGGGTGAGGCATTAAGCAACTCAGTGAGACCCTGTCTCTACATAAAACACAAAATAGGGCTGGGGATGTGGTTCAGTGGTTGAGTGCCCCTGAGTTCAATCCCCAGTACCAAAAAAAAAAAAAAAAAAAAAAAAAAAAAAAAAAAAAAAAAAAAAAAACAAATAAATAAGTGAAATACACAAAAATTGAGTCTTCCTTTTGATTGTTACTTTCTATAGATACATTTACAGCTAGAGTATCCTGGCAGCCCAAATGTTCTGGAGTGAGGAGTTCCCTATGGGTAAACAAATGGCTCATTTTATATTCATTTTAGTAGCTAGGTAAAGCTGCCAAGATAGTAACAGAGAATAAACCTTGATAATTTAGAACTACTCAAAACACATTTCAGGATTACAAAGAGATTGCAGTGAGAAAACAAATCAATAGAGTCATCTGCTTTAAAAATGTAGCTTTAGAAATTCTGGGACCAACCTACCACTCTGTAACCTTCAAGATGAGTTTACCATGAAAGTAAAACTCCTAGTATTACTCTTTCTTCTTATATTTCTCTAAATAAGGACATTGGCCTGATCCCTTCAGAACTGTACAACATTGATAGCCATTATCCTAATGATATTATATTACAAATCTAATTCATGCATGGTTTTTCTCTATTCCACTACAAAGTAAAATGAGTTCCCACTTCTATTCATCCTATCTTGGTCTGCTTTTGCTGCTATAACAAAATAACAGAGACTGGGTAATTTATAAAGAACAGAAATTTATTCTCTTAGTTCTGGTGTCTCATAGTTCTGGTGTCTAGGAAGTTCAAAATCAAGGCCTTTCTCCCAGAGGCACTCTGATGGACGGGAGGATTCGGCCTGAGAGCGTGTATTTTCAATAAAGCCTTGCTGAGTGGCTTTAATTCATCTTCTTCTGGTTGTCTAGTCTTTACGAATATATTTGATTAAAATAAGATCTTGATTTTTCAACTATTATTAAGATTGTTTGAGGATACTGATAATTCCAAGAGTATGCTTTCATATATTTAATAAAATCACATTTATCTGGAAAAATTTACTCAACTAGAAAAAAATTAAAAAGAAAATATTAGTAGGAGTTAGTCAACAACAGAAGTATTTTTGATCAAAAACATTAGAACAGTGTTCTAAATTGTGAGGACTACATGAGAGATGATATGGATTTGCTTTAATAAGGCCCAGTGAGCTAAACAGAGACACAGACACAGCAAATACCAGTTTTACTGTGTACACAACACATAAAGTATGGAAGAAGCTACTTCAAAGAGAAAAGCAGTAGTATCAGTTTTAGGTTTTTCAGTTGTTTGTGCTCTTTAGAAAATGACCTTCCAAGTACTGAATGAAGCTTCTAATTGCATTCCAGTGGCAATTAACAGAGTTCAACTGTATTTTAAACTCTAAGTGTGCTATTTGGCAAAGGCCACTTAGTAATTACACTTAGTAATTACATGTAAGAATATATTATATATATATTTATATTTATTACATGTAATAATATACTATATTTTAATATTTCTGTGGAATGTGTAGAATCTGAAAGACACTTTATCAATAATCCAGTTTGACATAAGCAATTTGTGTTTATTTCACTATCTGTTTCTTTTTTATTTTTAATATATATTTTTTTAGTTGTTGATGGATCTTTATTTTATTCATTTATTGTTTGTATGTGGTGCTGAGGATCAAACCCAGTGCTTCACGCATGCTAGGCAAGCGCTCTACCACTGAGCTATAGCCCCAGCCCTCACAATCTGTTTCTGAAATGAATATACACTAAATTTGTTGATCTTCACTAGACACAAATCTATAAAATATATCTTTGAATATCTCATTATGTCATACCAAAATCAATATAGTCTTCTGTTTTAAAAATGTAAATTCTTTTATGTAGATTGTTTTTCAACAATAGGAGTTAAAAAACATTTTTTAGTAAGCTATAAAATGCAAGTTTATTCTTATTTATATGGATCTTTTTTTAAGGTTTGATAATGGACTTTTTTCCATGAAGTTTGAAGTTTCAAAGAAGTTTTCCTATAGAGAAATTTTCTTATTTAATATATTTGTGTTGGTTAGGTTGGGAATGAAAAGTTAAAAGCAAATTCTGAATCTTCTACTTGATATATTACTCATGTTATTCTTAAATTTTTCATACATGTTGATTCTTTTCACAGCAAACAGGCTTATAATATCTATTTAAAACCAATATCCTGGGCACATGATGTCATGACCTTATTTTTTTTTTCAAGTCTAGTCAAGTCTGTGTCTCAGATATTTAAAACAAATCACAATTTTTATCAAACCCATTACAGTGGCACCAAATATCAAAACAAAAATGAAAAAAAAAAAGCTATAGAATTTACACAATGAATCTATTTGATATGTATTTATATTCTGTTTGGGTTACTATAACAAAAGAAAAGAGAAAAAGAAAAGGGAAGGGAAGGGAAGGGAAGAGAAGGGAAGGAAAGGAAAGAGAAGGGAAGGGAAGTGAAGGAAAGGGAAGAGGAGAAGAGGGAAGGGAAGGGAGAGGAGGGAAGGGGAAGAAAAGAAAACCCAGTGGTTCTGGAGGCTGAGACAGGAGATTTACCAGTTCAAAGCCAAACTCAGCCACATAGTGAGGCCCTCAGCAACTTCATGAGACTGTATCTCAAAATAAAATATATGAAAGGGCTGGGGATATGGTTCAGTGGTTAAGTGCCCCTGGTTTCAATTCCCTGTCCCAGGGGAAAAAAATAAAAAGGAAAACATAGACTGTTTGACTTTAAAAGAAAACAAATTTTATACATTTGAACACTGCAAAGTCCAAGATCAAATATCTGGCATATTTAGTTTATAGTGAAAAGACATTTCCTAATTCATAAATAGTACCTTCCTTCTATGTTTTTTTTTAATATTTATTTTTAGTTGCAGAAGGACACAATATCTTTACTTATTTTTATGTGGTACTGAGGATTGAACCCAATGCCTCATGCATGAGAGGCAAGTGCTCTACCACTGAGCCACAATCCCAGCTCCCTCCTTCTATGTTTTTGGGGCACTAGTTCCATTCGTGAGAAGATTGTTGTTATGGGAAATAATCCCTGTTGTTTCCCCACAAGTTCCTATGTTGAAATCCAATGCCCAGTGTAAAGAAGGTAAAACCTGAGGCTTTTGGAAAGTGATTAGGCCATAAGGGTGGAGCCCTTAGGCGTGAGACTCATATTTCTATAAAAACAAATCCCAGAGAATTCATTCACTCCCTTGCCCCATGGGATAACAGTGAGAATTTGGCTCCCTGTGAAACAGGAAGCATGTCCCTACCAGAATCAATGATTCTGACACGCTGGCTCAGGCTTTCCAACCAGCAGAACTTGTGAGCAATACATTTCTATTGTTTATAAATTACCCGGTTTATTATATTTTGTTACAATAGAGTGAACGGACTAAGACATCATCATTTTGATGATTAGGTTTCAATATATGAATCTGTGTATATAAATGTATAAATATAAAATAATATATATATAATATGATGATTATAATTTGCATGCATTTTTATTACCTATTGGTGAATAATTATTGCAACCCAAATTTAGCAGCTTAAACACATATTTATTATCCCCTGGTGGTTCAGGAGTCCAGGTATCCTGGCATAGATTTGTTGGGTGCTCTACTCAGAGTCTCACAAGGGACAGTCTAGGGTCAGCTGGGGTATATTGTAATCTGTAAGCTTATCTAGGGGATAATCTTCATTGAAGTATATTCAAATTCTTGATAGAATTGATTTATATATGTGAGCATGACAGATCAGCTTTTACAGGCTTTTGGCTGTACAGCATTCTTAGGTTCTAGAGACTATTCAGTAGACATTAATATTGCCCTCACTTCTTGCCCCATCAACTTTCTCAAAACAGCTGTTTATCAAGCCAGTAAGGAGACTCTTTCATTTCATTCCTCTGAGATGGAGACTTGTATAGCATAATGAAATCATAAGGATGACATCCATTTTTTCCCATATGATGGAACCAAATTGAGGGACTTTGGAAGTAAATGACAAGTCTTTGCTCAATTTATGAAGCTAAAGCTACACGAAAAGTCAGACTCTTAAAATGTAAGATATTGATGATCAACTTAGCATCTGTCCACATGACGTGTGTCAATTAGTTGTCACTAGTATATCAAAATACGTAAGATAATAAACTTAAAAGGGAGTGAATGTTTATTTTGGCTCACAATTTTGAAGATTTCAGTCCGTCGTAGGTTCACTCTGATGTTTGGGCCTCTTATGAGGCAGCATGACATGGCAGAAAAGATATAGCGGAACAAGTGACTCATTAGTAGACAGGGACACAAAGATAGAGGAGGAAATTGAGCCTACCAGTTTACCCTCTTCTTTAAGGACACACCCCCAAGGATCTATGATCTCCTGACAGGACTTGCCTCTTAAAAGGTCTACCTCCTAATAGTGCCACGTGTTGGGGTTTAAGGCTTGAACATATATATGGGCTTTGGAGGTGGATATTCCAGATCCAGCAAAAAAAATTAGTAGCAATGCAAAAAAAAAATTATTTTATTAACTTGGTTGGCTAGAATTGCTAAGTATTTTTTTTAACAATCTTGTTTCATTGAAAAAAACTATAGAAAGAATATGAGTAAAATAAATCCACAAAGTGTGTATTTTCTGCTATATCAAATTTTGATGACTTCTTATGTGTTTCTATGATGAGAAGATGAAAAAAACAGATGGCCAGTACTGTCATTTTATGAAGGCTACAAGCATACATAGATCATTTAATAATTAATGCAGAAAGTAGTTTTGTCTAGAAAATACAGATGCTTCATTAATAGATTTGTTTTAAAAGTCTATTAAACTATAAAGTGCTGTCACATTCAAAAGGATGTTTAGAAACATTTTACACATTGGTATTTTTCCTGAAATTAAAAATCTCATTACATACTATTTTATATAATTTGACTTATTTCAAATTATCTACAGACTTTTAACAGAAAAGTTAAATTATTCAAATATTTTCTGTGTGAATGTCTAAGTCATTTTTAGTTTACATTTCAGATGAAATCTTTTGGAATTTCATTTTGTTATTTACCATCATTTTAGAAAAATGATAATATAAAAATAATCTAATTGTTAATGCTCAGGACTATGCTGAACAACACAAATTACCATTGAAAATAAAGCAAAAATTATAAGTCAGTTATTCACAGTGAACTTAATATATCATATACTTTCCCTTGCACTTTTGTGCAAATGCATATTATGCTAGTTACTTGGAATTGAGTAAATGTATTGATTCCAAATGCTCTTGTCAACATAATTAGTGTAATGCACCTCTACATTTATTGCTCAGTTAGACATATAAATACTTTTCCTTAGAAGTTTAGGTTGACTAGCTTTTGAAGTTCCAAATGTAGACAAAGGTTTTAGCAGCAAAATGCTCCTAGCAAAATCAAACAAAAATGTATGTAATTGCTCTCAATTGAAAAACAGGAATGCGTATCTCTTTACAGATACAAATGTGAGTACATAACGTGTAAACTACTAATGAGTAGTCATAAAGCAGGCAAGAAGAAAATGAGACATTTTTCTTTTCTATTTACTACTGACAGAGAGGAATATTCAAATGACTTCTCTGCAAATCCAAATAAGCATTCGAGTATGATCTTGAAGGCAAATGGATACAATAAATAGATGGATATGGCTTCTTCCTTCTCTAGTCTATGCAAATCACATCTTCAGATAGGAATAGCCATTATGAAACTATTTCTTCAATTTCAAAAAGGACAAATTGTAAATTGACTTCACAGTGTTGTTTAGATGAGAGAAAAAAACTTTTTTAACGATATCAGGTCATGTGTGAAAAATCTGTTTACCATCTGTCAATGATGATAATTCTGTTATTTGCCTAATGTAGCCAGGTTCTAATATGGAAAGATTCTGTATATGGACTGGTAAAGTTAAGGGTATGATTCTTCCCTTGTATGTACTGGAAGTAAAAAATGAATCTTAAGTTGCTAAGTTGTTATTTTTCTTCTCTGTGGGTTTTACATTTTTGCAATCAGTTTTCTTAATATTGTTGCATTAGCCTTAAAATCATTTCAGTCTATCATCTTTAAATACACACACACACACACACACACACACACACACACACTTAAAGAACAGTCATTACTTTTAGAATATGTATTTCATGTGGATTTTTATTGTCAACTCCTATCCACCCTGGACTTACCTCTACTTCCCAGGAATCATCATACTTCTGCTTCTAGTTAATTGGAAATATCTAGAATTGTCTTGCCTACAGTGAAAGCTGCTGATACCAAGATGAACTCATTTTTGTCAGACCAAGACAAAATTAGAGTAGAAAATAATACAGGAGAGCTCATGCCTGCTTGTCTAAGATAAGTACTATTTCAACAGCTTTCTAAAAACACCACAAAAAACTCATTCACTTCCTACACGCACTGCATACTTTGCACACTTCACACATGTGCACATATTTCTGTAACAAAGCTTATCTTTAACAGTCTTTAAGACTGCAGCAATTCAGATAAGATGCTCCAGCACAACATTTCCCCAACAATGGTACCTCCAACAATGAGTTGATGCCAGCTACTGCCTCCAGTCTCCAAACCAGTGAACTTTGTAACCAAACAGTTCATGCAAATTTCTTCCTTTTTGCTGATAAAGAATCCCTCTATCCTCAACCTTCTTTAGTATGCCCATAGTTTATTATGACACACATGTTCCTATTGTAATGCTCTATTGGTCCCAGATAAATATCACTGTTCTTTGGAAAATATTTCTGTGTTTCTCCTAGGGTTCACATTGCTCCCCAAACAAAATATTTCTAACAAATGAACAACAGGGAAAAAAAAGAAAGAAAAGAAGAAATACAGATAATATTCAGGACAGGATGAATAAAAATAATGCTGAGGTTAAAATATCTGTCAAAATATAAAACTTGAATTTCTAAGGCTCTTTTTGCATTCATTATAAAATGATAGAGAAAATTTTGAGATTATATTTTGCCTGAAATGAGAGACTTATTTAATACAAGAGACAATGGGGAGTCTGTATGAAAAGAAAGAGTAATCACTAAAATAAGAATACACTTAATGGTTCAGAGTCAACCTTATGACATTTTATGAAAGATATCAATAAAGTTTTTAAAAATGTGCAAGTTCTTATTCCTTCTGCTTAAAGAATGAAGATATTGTATCTTTACTGTAGATAAAGGAAATAAAACACAGATTCCCACTTCTGTGTTGTATGTGGTCTTTCATCTGTACCTACTCAATAATAGGTATTCAACAAATATTTAATGACCTCCTTCTCATGCAAAATATTTTATCTCTTGCCCCTAGGAATAGATGCATGAATAATTTATTATTCTAAACTAATAATTCCAAAAGTTTGTATGTAAATAGAACATCATACAAACAACTATTGTATTGAACAAAATGTATTAAAATGCAGCAAAATACCCTTTGGGACCCCAAAAGAGGAAGCAAATCCTTTGTCTATTATAGTCAAGACAGATTTTGGAGAAATTGATATTTGCTTTTAGCTTGCATGGTCAATTTTAATGTTAGAGGAAGGTTAAATTTGAATGTGTAATGAAATACCAACTTAAGTCTTTCAGTAAGGAAATTTAGTTAAATATCAGCTTAGATCTTCAAGGAAATTTAGTTGCATGTCCTTATGCATCTTTCCAGTACAAGCAGAATTAAAGACAAGCAACTATATTTCAATGCACTAGTTTAAATTTTGACAGTTATTATGAATATTTCTTTTCCAAGTACAAACAAGAATTTTTTCTTCTGTTTTTTAAAAATTGCCTTTTGTTTAAAAAGTCAGTAGAGAGAGCATAAAAGATCTTCACTGTGTCATGTTGGCTGTCTAGTCTGCAGATTTATATAGGGCTATGTGTTCCTAAATGAAGATACGTTCTGAGAACTGTGTGGTTAAGCAAGAGTATACTACACAAACCAAAATGTAGCATACCACAGATCTGGGCTACATAATACAGCAAATGTGGTATAGGTGAGGTGGTATATTGTTAGCTGAAATATTGGTATCTGACTATATCTTAAACTAAATTCTGAAAGTTTGTAAGACAGTATAATTTGGTGAAATTTTCTTTTTCTTTCCTTTTTTTTTTTGGTGTCGGGGATTGAACTCAGAGGTACTTGACCACTGAGCCACATCCCAGCCTATTTTGTATTTTATTTAGAGACAGGGTCTCACTGAGTTGCTAAACACTTAGCCATTGCTGAGGCTGGCTTTGAACTCGCGATTCTCCGGTCTCAGCCTGTCAAAGTGCTGGGATTATAGGTGTGCGCCACTGCGCCCAGTGGAATATTTCCTTTAACATGTTTTATTGTATAGTTCAACAACAGCTTATGGTTCAAGAACAAACAACGTATAAGTGCATCAAAGTACATTTTATGAATATTTTATTTTATTGGTACTGGGGATTGAACTCAGGGGTATTCGACCACTGAGCCACATCCACAGCCCTATTTTGTGTTTTATGTAGAGACAGGGTCTCACTGAGTTGCTTAGTGCCTCGCCATTGCTGAGGCTGGCTTTGAATTCCCGATTCTCCTGTCTCAGCCTCCCTAAGTGCTGGGATTACAGGCTTGCGCCACTACGCCCGGCATGAATATTTTATTTTTGAAAACAGTCTTGAATCACCATTATAGATAAGTCAGAGTAAAATAATCTTCCTATCCTGAAACATTGTGGAAATTAAAATCTAAAATATGAAATATCTGCATATCTTGAGCTTTCTGGGACAATCCTTATTTCTTGTGTTTTTGGTGTAAAGGATAATTGCATGTAATTTCACTACTTTAAATGGCCTGAGTATATGTGCCAGCCATTCATTTTATAGATATGAATTAAAAATACAATGAGTGGTATTTCACCTTCCTCTCTTTCCTGCTTATTTCTTGAAGTTTGAAGCTATCAATATACGTGGATATTGTGGGTTGAATTAGTTCCCCCCAAACTGCATTTTGGAGCTCTCTTTACCTGTAAGTGGAAATAAGTTCTTTGAAATGCAATCAAGTTAAAATAAAGTCATATTGTATTACAGTAAGCTCTCAGTCCAATGACTGGTGTCTTTCAAAGAAAGAGTGAAATAGAGATTCAGACTTTTAGCCACCAGTTCTGTGGGACAATATATTTTTTCTTGCATAAAGCCACCCAGTTTGTGATGCATTGTTAAGGCAGCCCTAGTAAACTAGTATAATGATTATATCCATGAATGTCTTTATATAGCTGATAGCATGTATATACTGACCCCATTAGCTATATATATCATTTTTATGCATTAATATTTTATATAATAAGATTATGTTGTAACTGTCCTGCTGTTTAAATAATTTTAAGTCCCAACAGTTAAATGATACCCCATTTTTATAATAAATACATAAGTGTATAAATTACAGCATATGTATTATTCCTCCTTTTAATGGATATTTGATTGTTAGCAATTTATGTCTATTGTAGATATCTCTTATAATTGCCTTTATGTATATATGTGCATACAAATGAATAGGCAATATGATTTTATAAATTTGCTGTACAAATTGAATATCCTTTATATAAAATGTTTGGGATCTGAAAAGTTTTAGATTTCAGATTTATTTCAATTTTTTAAATATTCACATATATATAATGGAATATTGTGGGGAAGGAACTCAAGTCTAAGCACAAATTCCTTTATGGATGACTTACATCCTATGTACAAAGCCTGAATGTAATTTTATATAACATTTTGAACAATATTGTGCATAAAACAGTTTCTGAGTATATAATTTTCCATTAGATGTACTCAAAATTTTTCATATTAGAAAGCTTTTTGGGTATTGAAGTTTCAGGTGGCATTGCTACACTGCTCCCCAGATTGGTGTATTAAATTTTAACCCTATCAAACATGTACAAAATCACTTTTTCCATGCCAAAGTTAGAATTACTAGTGCAATATTCCTGTTGTCTATTTTTTATTGGTTGATTAGTTGTTTTAGCTTTATCAGTCAAATATTAATTTTATTTCCTTCTTGTTTCCTTAATTACTAGAGAAATCAGTGTATTTATGTTCTCATCAATATTTCAGATATTCTTTCTTTTGTATTCTTAACTATTACATAATTTGTCCTATGTTGAATTATTTGTATGTATTTTAGTGATTTGTAGAAGATATGTTTAGTTTTTGAATCACAATTCTTTGTTTTTGTGGTATGATTTTATTTTTAGATTAAGTCATATGGAATTTATTACATAACTGGGGAGGATTATTATAATCAAGTTTGGTAAAGTCAGACAATGTAGTACACTTGAAAATCTTTTTATTTGAGATTATGATATTAAAGAAGAAAACTGACAGTATTTCCTAGTCTTAATTAGCCTTTTCTTATTTCATGAGCAGTTTATGTAGCAACAAGAGATACGTTGTTTTTGTTTTTATCACCACTTTGTTCAACATTTTGATATTCATTAATGGCCCTTTCACTCACATTATGTGTGTATCACTTCCTCAGCCATGTGTTGACAATCTGTCTTTAATATTGAGATTACAAAAATTAAGTCCCATGAGAGTTATGATCTGAGTTAGACCATTCTTTGCAAGCAAGTGAACATTTTCCGTTTTCCTTCAGTTTCTATGTAATAGAAAATTTTCCATGAATAATTTTTGTAATAGAAAAATTTTAAAAATATTTGAGCATTTATCTAATTAGAGATCAACTATAATGTTTTGAAAGTAATCTAGTTAAATATTGAGCTTTAATAATTTACAAGACTTTTATAAATGTGGGATACATGAGCTAACATAAATGAACACCTCTTTTTTAGGAGACAGGACTATTACCTAATGCATTTATTAAGCTGGTGAATTTTAGTTGTTTATCCTCAGTTATTTGGTGTATTCATAGTGTTCATTATAATTTTTGTTTCCATTTTTAAATGTATTATTATATTCAGAGAAAATGGGATGTTTAGGATGCACCGGGTGATGTCTTAAGCTAAAAACCTAAAATATAACTCCCTCTCTACCCCCATGCCAACAAAAGTGGCAGAAGACAAACAGTAATTTCTTCCACAGTGTTGTTAGATAAATAACAACAAAACTTTAATGAAATAGATATGAAATGTGACATAGACAAACATGTATACATTAGATATATACTAGTCCAAGCAATTGTTGAAAGTATAGAAAATCATTTTCCTCCTGTTTCCAACATGAATATAATACCATCAAATTATTTTGTAGACAGAATATTTGAATGATAAAAAATAAACTTGAATATTAAGCAGTCTTATCCAAGTCTCTGTTATAGAGGCCATAGCATGTTGATTTTACCATATTCTTAACCAAATGTTATTTCAAAATCTAATAGTAGCAAATGACATTGGGCTTTAAGGAAGTAGTACACCACAGTGTTGACACAACTTCTCTGTATGCTAACTATTGGATACTTTTAAAATATACCGTATGCATATGCATGGTCAATCCCACTAGTTCATGAGAGAAAAGACTGGAAGAACAATGGAGTAATAGTTCCATTATTATCATTATTCCCATAGGCTATTTAAAATAGCTGTATCAGACAATATTTAAATTACATGTACAATGTGAATATTATTACATTGGCTTAATTCATATTAATATATAAAATAATCCCATCAGTATGCTCATATGTTATGAAGGTTTTGCACATTCCATCAGAGAATTTCTTCTTTATAACTATGCTTTCAACTAGAGTTTTATTTTCCCTTTTTGTCATATAATGATGCTTAAAAACATAAACTTCAGAAAGATAAATATAACACTAAGCATTAAAGCAGACAATAAAACCATTGTGTCTACTGCATAACTGATTTACATTCTATTCTCTAGATTTGCATATACATTTTTTCTCTACAAATATTTTTGTTATTGAATAAATTAATAAATGTTGTCTCTGTTCATTTGGGCTGCTATAAAAAATGCCATACAATGGATGGCTTAACCATGTATTTATTTCTCATAGTTGTGCATGCTTCAACATTCACCATATGATGTCTGGTGAGGGCCTGCTTCATGCTGCATGGACTGCTGTCTGCTGTCATGTTTCCACATGAAAGAGAAGAAGTGAGATAACTGTCTGTGTTCTCTTTGATAAGGACACTTATCACATTAATGAGAGCTCCCATCTCATGATCTAATCACTTCCAAAAGACTCCACTTCCTAATGTTATCCTGCCTTGGAATTAGGATCTGAACATATGAACATAGGGAACACAAACTTTCAGTCCATAGCAATATATATGCTTGAATAATGACTTTGGAACATGCAAAATAGAGGTCTGGTATCATTACATTGAAGGATGGAGCAATTAAACATTACTCTGATGTTATCTAGATTGATTTGGTATTTCCATGAAGACCAGTCAAAAGTGACTTTTAAACATAAACAAAACAACAAATAGCAGAAATAGTCCAAATTAGAGCATTCTTTCCTGAGAGGTGAACAATGAATAGAGTCCATGTTTCACTAATGCACCTAATGTATAACATTTAATACTGCAGTGTCTCCTATAAGTTTATTTTGCTCTTTGCCATCATATGTGCTTGTAGATAAGATAAAACTTATCTACAGTACCTCAGATTTCCCAGGATACTCCCACTTCACTTTTATCTTCTTGGCATATTTCTTAAATTTATCACTCATTTTACTCTTAAAAGAGCCTCAGTTTAGACAATAAATTCATTACTCTGCAAATATAAAATATAAATAAAACACTTTTTACCTTTGGATATTTTTGCCTGCAATCAAAAAGGAACATTATGTATCTTTAGTATGAAAAATATTTGAAACAATACATTAATCCTGAAATTTCACTGAAGAATTAAAGCCATTTTTCATTAGTGACCAGAAATTGTTCTAAGATTATATTTTCCAGTACACTTTATGTCTGGTAAACAAATAAGTAAAGTCAAAAGGAACTTAAAAACGTCTTACTAACATTATGTAAGGGATAAAATGGATCAATGTTTTGGAAATGCTCAGGTGTATACAAACCTAACATTTCAGAAATGAAACTCAGTTTGGGAGAGATAAAGTGGTATCATTTTTCCAGTTGTTCCAAAGTGAGGAATAAAATCAATTAACTTGACCGGGACAATTTTCATTTAGTGCAGCATAGGGTCTCTACTCATTAAAGAGTAGCTTTGCCATAGCTAAAAGAATCAAAGTAATATATCATTTTAGCTTTCCTCTTGCATGTAGTATGGTAACCTGCAAACCCACTGTTGAAAGGCACTGCAAGTGAGGATTATTTTCTTCCTAAAATATAATTATTTCTGAACAGTATTCTTTCTTAGGAAACCATACTACTTTGGTACATGTTTTAATTTAAATTACTCCCAGTCTACTTCTCTTCTAATGATTTTAAAATGCCATATTGAGATTAATTTCAGTGGTATTAATGCATATAATTGAAATGAAAACATGAAGCCAAATTACCACAGGCTTATGCAATATTTAAGGAAAGCAGCTTACATTGGGGAAAAGTGGAATTAAGTGCTACATATTATTGAAATGTGTAAGTTAATTCTTCCCTACTGTGTTAAGTAAAGGGATTGGCATTAAATGTTTAATTCTGAATTAAAGTGCTGGGATTTTACATGAAGAGTAACTTGAGTGATCCAGGCAGGATTATCAAAGGAATGAAACAATAGTTTTTCTTTAGAGAGATGTAAATAGGGTTTAGTTAGCACTTTCAAATTGTTCCTTTTCCTTTTGTGATATTATATTCAACTGCTTATTATTTTATTTTATAGTAATTTCATTTACCTTGTTCTTCTTGTATAGAAAATAGCATAATTTTTCTATTATGTATGTAATTGTTGAGTGGCAAATGGTTGCTAATTTGTTACAGTGCACTAGTTTTCTTTGGGTTTTTATTAAATTAATAATTGAAACAATTAGCAACATTAAGAAAAGAAGGTTTAATAATAATAGCAAGACCATTCATGTGAAATATCTACAATAGGCAAATTCATGGAGACAGAACATAGATTAGTGGCTGCCAGGGGCTGGAGATAGAGCAGAAGGGGAAGTGCTTGCTATGGGCTGTAGAATTTCTTTTGATGATAATGAAAAGGTTCTGAAATTAAATTTTTGAGATTTGTGTACAACTCTGAAAATACATCAAAATCATCGAATCAAAAAAGTCATATATCTTTTAAAGCCAAGTCTTACAATAGAGGCAATTTCATTGGATTAAAGTGTCACAGGACTCAAAATACTAATATCCTTTAAGCCAACACAGCTCCTTCTCACAACATTGCCTAAAAGAATAAATGAGGATGGCAAATAGAGTTATAACACTATTTTACTCAATGCTAGAAGAATATTTGCATAATAAGTATTTATGAATAAAACTTTGAATGTCAAAGAATAATAGTAAGGATAACAAGATAACTTTGAACGTTTACAAACATGACAGATTTAAACAGAGCCATATGTATAAATGTTGCACATAACTTCATTTCATTTTATTTCATATGTTGCTACCAATTTATGTGAGGATTCATAAAATTATTTGAATAGTACCTCTACAATGTGATATATTAAGCAATTTCTTAGTGATTGGAAAATGCAATAAATCTACTTCCATAAATTTACATATTTATGATTTAAGTATGAAGTAATCAGTATTAGATTTGATAAAATTTAAAGATTGATTTTTCAAGTAAGGATATTCTGAAAAGTTTCAAGCTGAGTTTTGAGGTCCAGAGTATGTTTCAAGTTCCTATAAATGCTAGAGAATAATTAAACGTCTTATCTGCATCCTTATCTGGGATACTCTTGAGGAAAGGAATAGGTGGAAACAGTGCCTTTGATTCAATGGAATGTGGATGATCCTATTTACATGTGGAAATCTTAAAGCTTGAGTAACTTAGTTCATAAAATGAAAAATGTAGTAGTTTCCTTCACCGTCCTTGAGAACTATTCCAACCTAAGAGTACTAAGAGAATGTTTCACAACTTGAAAGATCATAAATTTCAACCAGTGTGCTATGTGAGGAGGACTTAATTCTCCCTGTTTGAAGAATTCAATGGATCAATTAACATTTAATAATTATTTTAACATCTCACATTGTTATCAAACCCACCATGAATGAAAAAATATATATTTGTTTTATCAATTACTATACTGGGGTGACTTAGAAAATGGTTCATCTTACCTGAGACTTTTGCATTCTCTTTCGAAATTATCTAGTTATACCACTGGCATTCAATGCTAATAGTCACATGTTTTGGTTTACTATATATCTTATATCAGCTAAAATTCCTGAATGTCTCCTTCCATCTTCCTGGAAAAAACTTTTTAACTTATTGACTGAGGCTTCGTCAGTGTCTGTGGGACCCTTTGTTGGGTGCAGTGCTTTAGCAATCTCACAGGATTTTACCATTTGTACTATAGATTTCCATGTTCAGAGTAATTCTAAGTCAAAATGCATAGCTGAAAAAGTACTTGTTAAGATCAAAGACACATCCATGACATACATGGGATGTCTAATAGAGAAGGACAGAGATGAAAAATAATGGTTCTGAAACTCTCATAGGTAATGTGCAAATCAGAGTCAGGAAATCCTGTTAAAGTTAGTCTTCCTTTTGGTCAAAAAATTATACTTCTTAATAGAATTTCCCATCCTTTTTTGGTATCAATAATCATTGTGAGAAGATTGACCTCACTGGGCTGGGAATATAGCTTAGTTGGTAGAGTGCTTGCCTGGCATGCACAAGGCCCTGGGTTCTAAGCCCCAACACCACAAAAAAATATTTAAAACAAAAAAAGAAGAAGAAGATTGACCTCACTAACCAAAAAGTGACCTGTGTTTAAGACCTAGTGCTGGTAAGCTTTTCAATGGTCTGATAATTCTGAATTCTCAGTAATATATTTTTCTGTGTATCTTCAACAAAGAAGCTAGTACTCCTTGAGCACTGAGCTAGACTCTTCTCACTAGAAAGGTCAGTAGGTGTGCCTCAAACCTCCTTTGATGAAGTACAAGGTGTACTTGATCTGACTTTTAGATCCAGTATGGGAGTTGAACTGGAGATACTCAAAGATACAAACAGGAAATCAATAATTATGAACAATTACTTTTCCATCTCATGTCATTTGCATTTTTCTTATTTGTTTGCATTTATGTTGCAATCCTCAGTTAAAATTTTGCAGGTTAAACTTTATATATTTCTGGTAAAGAATTTTAAAAATTAACTTTGAGAAATATGGGAGCATAACCTGAAAAGGGGAGAAGTTGAAGAATTAGAGTAGTGTAGGGTTGTTTGTAATCTGTGGAGACTCAAATTTCTGGTTACAAATGGTGAAATCCCAAATTAGTACTAAGATATTACTATCTTCAACAGTCTATAAATTGTGCATGTATTTTCAGTGTTTCCTCCTTATATTAATTGAGTCCAAACTGGAAACTCAACTAAGAATTTTAGTGTACCATATTATGTTAGTTTAAAAATTATATAATTATTCTAAGTTTTAGGTAAACCTTAACAGGGTTTATGTTTCTGCCAAAATTTGGGTTTTGAGTAGATACTGTTCATAAACTAAAACACTTCACTCATTCATTGAATTACATATCCTGTATTACATAAGTCTTTGAGCCTTTGAAGATTATGAAAGATAAAAATGGTAATATTTTTGGAAAATTTTTGATATAATGGGGAAAATAAAAATTAATATGTTCACAAGTTTCATATCTTCATAAAATGTAGATTATTCTGTAATCTGCTTTTGCCTTTGTAGTGAATGATTCTGAACTGTTTTGACCTTGATGAACACAAAGTCATTTCCATACTCTGCATAATCAGGCTTAATCTACCTTTAAAGCTATAAAGTTTTAATTATGTTTGTCTATGCAAATCATTAAGTGTCAAGAAGCTATAACACTTTCCTTCCTAGCTTCCTGCCAGTACCTATGTAGTTCACTCAAGTAGTAAATTCTACCTCCAATACATGTAGAAAGGTGGTCCAAAGTCCAATTGAGTTAGGTTTTGATTTTATCAGTTTTATTTACTATGCATTTGGCCTTGGATAAGTTATTTTACTTCTCAAATTTTAGATTTTTGATGTACAAAATGGAAATAAAATAGCAGTAAATCATGCTCTACTTCAGAGTAGTACACATGAAAAATGCAATACTTGCAATAAAACACAGAATCAATAGATATTAGCCACAATTGTTTCTTTACTCAATTCCTAGACGGATATCCTGTGATTTTCTTGCAGACATCCTTAGCAGAATACATGCTTAATTCTCTTGTCTCTCCAAAGTAAATTATGCTTCTACACATTATAATTTATTTTTAAATTGCATTTCTTAATTTAATTGATAGAGTATATTTATTTTACATAATTGATATTTGATGTTTCATAGATGAAACCAATGCAATAAGAATATTTTGTGCTAATTGAATAATATTAAGAATGCACTAAATAACCACTAGTATATTTACTAAAAACTACAAATTCTTTAAGAAAATTTTTTTTTGGTTTTAGATATACATGACTGTAGGGTATATTTTGAAAAACTTCAAATTCTGCCCATCACAGTGGTGCATGTCTCTAATTCCAGCAATTTGGGAGGCAGGAGGATTGTGAGTTCAAAGCCAACTTCAGCAATTTAACGAGACTCTATCTCAAAATAAAAAATTTTAAAAAGGGGGACTGGTGATGTGGCTCAGTGGTTAAGCACTCCTGGGTTTAATACCTGGTACCAAAACAAACCAAAACAAACCAAACAAAAAATCCCCACAAAATCTATAGTCAGAGAAAGTAGAAAAAAGTTGTAGTACAAGGATGGAAGATGGAATTTTAATGCAATCCAAAATGACCTGGACATTATTCAGGTTCTGCCTCATAGTAGTCAAGAGTTATTCCTAAACCTAGAACATTAATACCAGATTCCTGGAATTCAAGTTTCGTCCTTCCATGTATGTAGTTTTAGAGATATTGAAGTTGAGGTCAGTGTTTACAACATGAATCCAAACATGTTTGCGAAACAAAGGACCCAAAGAACACAAGACAATGATATCAAGCCATAATGTTTATGCAGAGATTACAGACATAAATGCAGTGCAGAGCAGATAACAGGCCCAGGGAGGTAACAAAATGGCCTCTGTGTCAGTAAACTTCTGTTATTTTGTTTTCTCTTGACATCATGATTATTTTTTTGGTATTGGATTTTTTAGTTACACATGACAGTAAAATTCATTTTGACATAATTATAGAAGCATGGAATATATCTTGCTCTAAAACAGACCCCAGAACCTCCCCTTCCTCTTCCCTCTCCCTGACCCCTATCCTTTCCTTCTATTCTGTTGATTTTTCTGCCATTTATTCATAGTTACTTTTTAAAATTAATTTCTCATGGATGTACACAATGATGAGATTCAC
This sequence comes from Geosciurus inauris, assembly GCA_004024805.1. Lineage (NCBI taxonomy): Eukaryota > Metazoa > Chordata > Mammalia > Rodentia > Sciuridae > Geosciurus > Geosciurus inauris. The sequence continues at coordinate 72,223 of PVHX01005754.1, forward strand.
ATGGTATATTCATATATGTACATAGGGAAGTTATGTCAGATTTATTTCACTGTCTTTCCTTTTCCCATCCCCCTCTCTTCCTTTCATTCCCCTTTGTTTTACTCCACTGAGCTTCTATTCTTTTTTTGCTCCCCACCCCCATTGTGGATTAGTTTCCACAAATCAGAGAACATGTATCCTTTGTTCTTGGGGGGCTGGCTTATTTCAATTAGCATGATAGTCTCCAGATCCATCCATTTACTGACAAATGTCATAAAGTCATTTTTCTTTATGAAGACATGAGATTTTTATACTCATCACATTTTCAAGTTGGTTTTTATCATTATTGTAAATAGTACAAAGGATGTATAACCTAACATATTTTAAATGTTGAAACTTACTTTACTTTTAAATATGTTGAATTCATTCTCATAGTTACTTAAAATCTGTGTTCATCAATTCTAATGGCAAATAAGGAAGCCATTCTTAAATTATATATTTTATATTTTATTCTTCAAATTTCACTTGTACAAAAATGCCTTCAGTGGTTTTCTATACATGTTATATACCTATTTAAAAACAAAATACATTGTGCATATTATGTTTACATTATAGTTAAAATATACTTATATAAATTTTTCCTATGCCAATAGGACTTCAAGTAAAAATAACATTTTATTCTGGCTTGAGATGGTATTTGATTTATTAGTAATTAATCTTTGACAATAACTTGCAAGTTTTGAAAATGTTTAATCAGAAAAATAAACTTTGTTGTAATTGCATTTAATTAAGATGTCTGACAGTGTTACAAAGTTTGCATAGAAAATTTTGAAAGAGTTGTACTTAGCACTCTATTTGCTTAATGGTTCTCAGATTGTTACAGCATAGGATAATACAATACTTTAAGAGGATACTGGGAAAATGACACAAGTATAATTGTGAAGGAAGATGTTAGAATAGGAACTGCAGTTAACAGGCAGATCACTCTAGGAAAACTTACATACAGAAGACCAGGAAAAATGTTCTTTTAAAAATGTTCTTTTAAAAGAATCTATGCATGAGTTTTTAGAACCGTTTCCTCAAATGTCAAATATACTCTGTTCTAGGTCATTGGTGGGTTCTCCTCAGTTGATTTGTGTGAATTACTCAATCATATTAGGGAAACAGATGGTTGCAGATAGAGAACTCAATACACAAGTGGCAATGTTGATTATTGATTAGAAAGTAGGCAGATAAGGAAAAGAGTGAAGTCCTCATCCTTCCTTAAGGGTCCATTGGTTTCCATTAGGAAGATCTCCCTTCACATTTGACTCACCCCTGAATTCAGTTTAAGCACATTAGTGAACATACCCCTTAAAGATATTCTCTGGTTGCATAAATAATTCCTAGGAATTTACTAGGAAATGTTGTAAATTATAATTAACTAAGACATTGCAGAGCCGTGACTTTGGTCAGCATGGTTAGGATTTTATAACAACTTAGTATGTTTTACAATTAAAGTGAAAGCTATTAAGTACTCAATGATTAATTATGTACTGAAAATAATCATTGTGACACCCTGACAGTATCTTCTTTCATATTTAGTTTTAATAAATCCAGTTAAATTGGTTTGGACCTTATACTTTTATATTATAAATGCTAGGATTATATAATTGATTAGAGCATTTATAATAGTGAAAATATCCTTAAAAGCAGAGTAAATGAATAAAATCCTCAGCTTGTATAATGCTGAATGTGCTTTGAATTAAAAATCCTTGACTCATTCCACAGCTTACAAAAAACATGGGATATTGGACGCCAGCATCAAACTTCTTATTCACGTAAGCATTATTCATGGGAATTATTGCAGTCTTCTAAAATGTTCTTCTTTATTCTTTATAGATAATCCCTTTTGAAAACATGTTTGTCATACTCAGATAGCCAGACCCTAGTTGGTAATAAATAATGAAAATAACTCTCTATAAAATCAATTTTACTTACTCACAATTCCAATGCTAAAAACCCCAAACAAACAAGGCTCTTCAGTTAGTCGTCTTGTAACTTAATTAACTCAAGGAGATTCATAGAATGAACCCAATCACTTTTGTATGTAGCACAAAAGCAAATCTGAATTGAAAGTCTACTTTTACCCCAGAATATATTATACAGATGATCTTAGAAAAACTTAACTTACAATCTTCCCATTCCTTTGAAGTTACATGTTAAACTTTCTTTGAAAAGAAAACACAAAACACCTATAGGTTTAAGTTGAATGTAATTTCTTTTAACTCTGAAAAAGATAGTCCTGTTTGGAAAAGCAACGTGTTCCCTAACGTGAGCAAAATCATCTGCTGCTTTCAAAATTAAAATGCCAACCTGAATTTTAAAGTCTATTACTTCACTTTTAATTCGTTTTAGGAAAATTTCCTTTAATAGAAAATCTTATAAAATTTTCTTGTTTAAAATTTAGTGAATCAGAGAAATAAGACACATTTAAAACAGCAAAAGCTCCACAAATCCATCATTACCTTAAATATTTAACTCTATGAGAATAGGCACAATGAAAATCTCAAGGCTACTCTTCACTGTTGTTTGCTGTGATGCTTCATTTCCCAAATTATGACCTGTTTCTTGAATAGATTGCATAATTGAAGGATTTGATCCTGTACATCATCTCTAGCTCTTTTTAAAAAAATTTTTTTTAGTTGTTGATGGACACACAATATCTTTATTTATTTTTATGTGGTGCTGAGGTTCAAACCCAGTGCCTCACACATGCGAGGCAAGCACTCTACCACTGAGCCACAATCCCAGCCCTCTAGCTCTTTTATATATTTTTTTCAGTCCCTTCTTGTTCTTTACTTGCAGTTTTATTTCCTTTTTCTTTAATCCAGTTTCTGAAAACACTAGACTCCAATAAAGGAACTGTGTGCTTAAAGAGAAATATATAATGCAATCAATGGAACAATTTCTCTGAACTAGTAAATTGGAATACAGAGTCTGTCATTGCATTAGAAGGAAGAAAGCAGGTTGTTTTGGGTTGGTGGGCAAAGATAGAAGCAGTTTCAGTGTGACTTGAGAGTTATATCATAAGAGCCAGAAGGACTGGGGAGAAATATGCAGAATCAAATTTCTTAGCATTTAACTGCTGGGATTATGGTGATACAGTATTAAACAATCCCAATGAATAAGGTGAGATTTATTCAGATTCTAGAATTAATTTAAAGCATTTTACCAAGAACATTTTCAATTATATACAAAGAAGAGCATGCAGGATTCACATCCTGCTCACCATGATTATACAATTTTCTTTCTTCACACTTGCTTCATGTATTGCCCTTTTTTTCTTGGACTTTTTCCTATTGAAAATTCTTGAAACAACTCTCAGGTTTTCATAATAGTTCAGCCAATGATGCTTGAGTATATACATCAAAACATATATTTTTATATGTATATTGAACATCTAAGATTATTAATAATGACAATACCATCCTATAGCTAGTAAATATTAAGAATCCTGATTTATTAACACTTTTATAATTACTCAAATTGGGATCTAATATGGTAACATGCTGAATTTTATTTTTATGAATCTCAAGTCTCAATGAATCTAAAATTTTTAAATCTTGTGTCATTGTCTTATAATGATAGCTGTATCGATTTCCATTCAGAATGTCCCACATTTTAGTCATCTTCTTGCTTCCTATAGCATGGTCTAAATTTCATATATATATATATGAAATTTCATATATATATATCTATATATATGCATGTGTGCAACTTTAATATTAGATGTTTTCATAATGTTTAATTCAAATTTTGTTTTACTATAAGAAATTTTCATAGTTTTGCTTTCTGTGCTCTTTTTATAGAAATAACCAATAAGTGCCTGATATTATAATATTTTTATTTATGAAAAGTGGTTTTATTTATTAAAATTTATTAGTATTGAAAACAAGAGAAGTTTATATATGCTCCTGATAAAGTTTAACACAAATCATCTTTGTTCGGAGTCTTTCCCAACCTGGAGCATTCTATTTGGTGGCTTGGATATTGCCTGTGACCTTCAAGTCTACTTTCCACACCAGAGAGAATATTACAGAGAATCAACTACATATGGGCTAAATGTCAAAACATACATGCATCATTTCTGTTCTTATTTCATGTTAGAATTCTCTCAGAAGACCCTATCAGTCTCAAAGGGTGTAGGGAAATCTAGTCTGATCATGGAAACAGCAAGAAAAAGCAACTAATTAGTGATGTATTAATTTCCACCAAGGAAAGATTTCTGAAATGAGACGGACTTGAAGAGTTGTCTAGGAAAGTAGGAGACAAACAGCGCTCTAGAAATATCACATGGTAGTGAGGAAAATTTAAGGGTCCTCTTGAGAGCAGCTGCATGTTTATACATGGAGTAGCTGTTGGGTTGATAGATTCCATGGCTGCTGAAAATTATTGCTGTTAACTGTGTGTCTTTAAACAACAGATATTTATTTTCTTCTAATTCTGATTGCTAGAATTCCAAATCAGATTGTCAGGGGATTTTCATACTGGGAACTCAGAGAGACACTTTCTTATGCATTTTCCTGTCTTCCGGTGCTTGGAAATCAACTCTTGGATTTCCTTAGTTTGTGGCAGTGTAACATCATTTATATCTATTATCAAGAGTTGTTTTATTTACTTGTCTTTGTGTGTGTGTCTGTTTTATCTTCTTATAAGGACATATGTAATGGAATAATTGAGTTCTCCTATCTGGCATGGCCTCCATTTAAATAACTACACCTTTAAAGACACCATTTTAAATAAGGTTACATTGACAAGTACTAGATCTGAGGACTTGAAACATACCTTTTAAAATATATACAATTTAAATCAATACAGTTATTTTGCACTGCATGTACCTTTTGCCAACTGAACAATAGGTTTGAGAGAGAAACAAGGGAGTTGTAGTTGCATATTTAGAACTCATTTTCATGGTTTATCATGGGATTTTCAAAATATACATATGAAATAAGATAAAATACATTTATAAGATGAGATGATTTTAAAATATGGGCAGGTCAGTGAATATGAAGTTCTAGTTTGGTCAAAGATTTCTTGGCATTGGGGCACTAAACAATATGTTATACCTGGATGGATTGTAGCAGTGTCATGATTAGATTAATGTAATTGAGAATGAGAAAGTTTTGCCCTTATCCTTTGTGATGACCTCCCCGATATTTAGGAATCCATCAATCACCTTTGGATTCTTGCTTAGAAGGACACTTGAACCCTTTGTGAGCCTTAGTCTGCTTTCTCTCATTAATGAAACGATTTATGAATTCTTTGTCTTCAGGAAATCAGAGGAGCTGATTCCAATATTTACCATTTAGCTTTACTTTTCTCACTTACAAGTCTCTCTGCTGATTTATGTATCCCTACTTCAAGAACAATTTTTTTTTTTTTTGTACTGGAGATTGAACTCGGGGTACTCGACCACTGAGCCACATCCCCAGCCCTATTTTGTGTTTTATGTAGAGACAGGGTCTCACTGAGTTGCTTAGCGCCTTGGCCTTGCTGAGGCTGGCTTTGAACTCGCAATTCTCCTGTCTCAGCCTCCCTAAGTACCAAGAACAAATTTTAAGCATGAAGAGAAATTGTCAAGGCAACCTGAATGGCTATGTTCAAGAAGAAAAGGAATTCACTCTTGATCATTTGCTTCAAGATTGGGAATACTCTGCATTCAACACTTCAATAACATTCTTCTAGAAAATCTGTTAAAGCATATTTTTCTGCTCTCCAAAGTATTATCATTTTCATATTCTTGATTGGTTAGAAGAGTATTAGAATACTGAAATTACTTTTAAACTATCCTTTTAGAAATTTCTGAAAATATAGGTTATGGCTTTATTTTGGTATATGATATCATATTTGGTATATGATATTCACCATAGAGGTGACTGCTTAAAGGAAAGTAAGAAATTTTCAACTAAAAAATAGCCATAAAAGCTTTTTGAATATGATATTTCAATGATTAATACATGAATTTCAAATTCTATTAGGTACAAATAATATACATCTAGAAAAGCATCCAGCTTCATAAAGAAAGACAATAAGTAAGCCAGACAGAACTACATAACTCCCAAAGTATACAAGATTTGAGGAATTAGAGGAAAATAGTTTATTACTAGTGTTGCTCTTCAGGTTCTGTGGTTTGTATGTGGTTTGTCCATGCCAAAACTGCAGTTGAAATTTAATTGCCAATGTAAAATGTTGAGAAATGCTAAGAACTTTAAGGGGTAACCGATTTGTCAATAGGGGTTAATGCTAATAATTCTAATTTTCAATGCTAATTTCCCAACTAATATATCTATTATTCCCTATATTCACTGAATGTATCATGTTTTATTCTTTAAGTCCTCATTTTTTCCAAAAATATACCTTTGTCTCAATCCACAGTATTTCAGCATGAGTATTTCTTGATTAAACTATGTTAAATCACCTCTCAATATATCTTTATGTATATAAATAATTCTTCAAGCATTATCCTCATTTCTACCTTCTGAAGCAGAAATTCAATATTAAAATTTTGTGTCTTTGTTTAAACCTGCAAGAGCTTCTGGTTGCTTTGTCCAATAATGAAGTTCACATAATAATCAACTCCTGTTGGCTTTTGCCACCTTATGTACCCCAGCATATCTGGGCAGTTTCCCACATTCCCCACAATATCTTATGCATTTGTATCATTGCTCTCATGGGAGATCTTTTTTTACCACTCAGTTTCTCTTCAAAAGCATCCACTAATGTCTCAGGATACAGTTAACATGTCATTCACACTGTGACGATTTCTTTACACTTTTCAAGCACAAATGAATCTTTCTTATTCACAGCATGCTTTGTTACATTTATCATTTATTTTCCTCAAGGCTGATTGAGATTCAGAATATACATATTATTTCTTTTTACATCTGTGTTCTAATAGAAGTTCATTACAATGTAACAGTTTTCAGTGTATGCATGTTAAATGAATGAATGTGTTAAATACACCGAGTTATATAAAGTAAGTTCATCAATTTATAAAAATGCTGTCATTGTTCACTCTTCTAAATTTCCTAATCCATTTATGCTTTATGCATGCTCTGATGTTTCAAAGTTGTGAGTAGATGAATGTGCTGTATTAATACAAATACTTCCTTCCTAAAAGATAGTATATTATTTCTTCAATTCCCAGAGATCCTTTTTGTATCCTAGAATGAATCTCTCACTCCTGACTCAGGCGGTCTCTTCATGTTAAAGCGTTGCCTTCTGGGATGGCATGGAAATCTCACATTTGAAATCACTTCTGTTCATGACTTAGCTAGATTTTAAGTTCAGAATTTTTCCAAAATGAGCTGCAAACCCAGTTCCCAAGACCTGCAAGAAGATGTTTTTCTTCCCTCTCTTCTGTGTTTATGCAGATATAATAAAGTATCTATTAACCTAAAATGATAACTTCTAAAATATAGTTTTATAATTTCATCTCAGAGTAGAAATAACAGAGGAAGTTTGGTGTTTTATATTTTGGAGCTTCCTGTATTTGAATTCAGTTGTCCTATATTTTAGTGGCATGAATCTAAATCAATCACACATGACTGAAATTTACTGTTGAACAATTTACAGTCAACTTAACCTGAAATATTTAATTATACAGATGTAATAGTTTTTCCATTTCAAGCCAATCAGGAATAAATGGTTATCTGTTCTCAGACATGATGATACTATTTGAAATCAACAAAAATGGCATTTTATTCAGTATGATATTGCTCTTTTATCTATAATTAACATCTATAAAAGCTATTCTTAGGAGAAAAATGGCACTTAGTTATCATGAAAATGATTAACTATCAACATACAGTACACAGATTAGATACAGGCACTCACATATTGAAAGGTAATCACCAGAATCTGACTACATACGGCTGGGTTTGCCTCATTCCAACAAGCTTAATATGTTAATAGGGAAGTAGACACAACAGTGTAAGTAAAGACATTTTTAAAATTATCTTCAAAAAAAACAAGTACTCTGGTAAACGAGTGTATTTCTGTGTGATAGGAATCCGCTGGTATGGTGGAAGTATGAACCTGTGGAAGATGACATCAGGAAAGCCTGTTCCTAGGTAGAAGGGTGGGCTTGTTTCAAGTAGAAAAAAATGAGAGAGGTATTAATACATAGCAATGTATAATTTAGAAAACAGGATGGAAAGATGGGATTAAGAAGACTGTGAGCCACAAGCTAAAAGCTGAAGACAAATCTTGAAATTGAATGAAAGAGTGACTATTCAAAGCACTGTGCATACCCTTCTGCCCACATGGACACACACATGCATTGGTAGTATCCCCTCCTTTATTCTAACATTCAGAAAAGGACATTTTAATAAACAACTATAAGGGTTGTATTAATTGGATTATAGCAGAAGTACAGACAAGTCAAGCTTCTATTGGCTCTAGATTCAAAAAAGGCATGGAAGGTGATCGTAGTTCTTTGTTCACCCTGTTAAAAGAGGTTGTAACCGTCCTTAGGGCATGAATCCAGCCACCAATGGGTCAAGATGAGACCTCATGAAGACAGGGATGCTTTCTACTCAGAGACTTACTGCCCTTTTATATTTTTGTACCTTTTTACAATATCACCTATTTTGTAAGGTAATTAGATATTTAAAAAAATAGAAGTCAAAGTTGCTTTTTATTCTTATTCCTTCCTTGCTTCCACAGATACAAATTTGTACCACAAATAACATTCATCCCACTCCTAATTTTTTAATAATATTAAAATAATTCTCATGGAAAATAAAGATAAATATTTCAACACAGAGAAAATGTATTTAAAATATTTCATATATTGGTCTTTCTTTCTTTCTTTCTTTCTTTCTTTCTTTCTTTCTTTCTTTCTTTCTTTCTTTCTTTCTTTCTTTCTTTCTTTCTTCTCTCTTTACTGGGGATTGAATTCAGGGGTACTTGACCACTGAGCCACATCCACAGCCCTATTTTGTGTTTTATGTAGAGACAGGGTCTCACTGAGTTGCTTAGCACTTCGCCGTTGCTGAGGCTGGCTTTGAATTTGCGATTCTCCTGTGTCAGCCACCCAAAGTGCAGGAATTATAGGCGTGAGCCACCATGCCCGGCTTCATATATTGGTTTAATGCACACTTGTCACCAAATAGAAAAACTAGTCATTGTCTTTAATAGTAAAAAAAAAAAATTAGGAAATATCAAGTGTAAGTGATTTTCAAAGGTAAATATGGCATATTTTTATGGCATAGATTGTACTATAGACAAGACATTCATAATTTTAAGATAAACACACCCAAAGAAATAATAAAGAAATAAACTGTTACAAATTCTTTCTTAGTCAAGAAGTTTGTGATGAAAAGTCTAAGAAAAACTATTTATAATTAATGAGTTGTTTAGTTCCACGTGTTTTCTTTTGGGTGTATTTTTTAGACATAACAGGAATCTACACTTATTTATTTTATAAATAAATATGCATTGAATTCCTAAGTGATTGAAATGTCATTTAGTTTGTCACAGACAGAAATTGTAGTATAAAATTGACAAAAATATTATGAAATTGTATAACTCTCTTGCTAATATAATAAACTAGAAACATTATTAAAATTCAGGTAAGTTTGATTAATTATATATTATTTCAGTAGAATATTATACTCAAATGTTCACCACAATATAAATGTTATATTGCATAATTGTCAGATATATTTTTATTAGCTTTAAAAATGTATCATGCAAATTGATAAAATAAAATAATTTAAAATGATTTTAACATTATGACTTAACTAAAAGGAATAAGATGGCAAATTAAGTATGTTCCAGACACAAATAAAAATATTGTTGAACACGTTTTATATTTCATACATTCTGTTAATTGTCAAAACAATAATCTTGCTGGGTGATTTCTTAGAATTCTATTTTATTTTCCTTCTGTAGACAAATTCAAAATGCTAAAATTTTAAAACTTATAAGAGTCTATCAGTCTTGTATTAATAGGATTAATGGAGATTAGAAAGGATTATTTACTGAGTGCTTATAGGACAATTTCTACTTCATATAAGAATATAATTTTATTTCTGTTTTCTCTCACACAGAGAAACTGATTGTAAGTATATTAAGAACTTGTTCTTAACAAGGCAAAATCATAAGATATTGTAGGATATTTATTTGGTATGAGAAAGAAAACTGCAAGACAAAAATTATAAACCTTTGAATGAAGTGTTGACATTTTACTAAGAACTCAACACATCAGAAATCACTCTGTAAAAGAAAAGAAAACAAATAGGCTAGGAATAAGAAACATATATATTGGTAAAGGACTTAACACAAAATTAAATAAAAAATTCCTATTAAATAATGGTGTCATCATAACCAATAAAATAGAAAAAGATGGGCAAATTCTTAGGGAATTATTTTGTGGAAGAAGGAATCTGAGCAATCAATAACCACCTGTAAGTATTAAAATATCAGCAATGGGAAAAATGGAAATTAAAAATCAACAGCTTCACTGAAGTCAAGCAAAATGTTTGTCATTATAATTTCTGAGATTGGAAAAGTTGAAGTAATAAAAATCTCATAATTTAGGAGAAAATGTACATTTTTTTAAATTGGTTGGTATTTATTCAGGTCATTTATATATATATTTTTTGTTATAGATGGACACAATGTCTTTTATTTTATTGCTTTGTATGTGGTGCTGAGGATCGAACCCAGGGCCTCACGCATGCGAGGCAAGCGCTCTACCGCTGAGCTACAGTCCCAGCCCCAGAAAATGTACATTTTATAAACCCATTGAATATGATTTATAATCACTTGGTAAAACTATATTTGCAAAGAAAAAAACCTAGTGCATAAATGAATCTGAAGACAGTTCCATGAAGTTCATAATAGCGATGTGTATGTACTATAGCAAAAAATTAAACCAATGCAAATGTTCTACCACAAAAGAAAGAAGAAAATGTTGACCATTATATGTATTATTCCATTTAAATAATATTTAAAGAAGTATAAATCTCAAGAGTATGCTATTTATGGATACATATTTGTGTGGGAATTTTCAAAAAGCAATTAATAATAAGCACAATACTAAAATTGTTATTTTATGGATGCATAGATAGATGAGATAAGGCACAAAATTGCTTTTAAATCTTCAATTCTTTGTTTCTTTTTTTGTGGATTCACCAATATTCAATTTATTGCTATTTTTAGCCAATATTAATTGCAAATTACTTTGTATGTATTTAATATTTAGAAAAACATATTCCATGTTAAAAAACTATATAAAAGGAATTTATAGTACATAGCAATAAAATGTGATCCTCATATCTTTAATCATTCTTTTGTATTTTCATTTATTTTAAGTCTTTTTTTAATCATAACAATCTTGATTGACTACCAATCCTTCACCTGGATGTAATATGTCAGTATATTCTTTCATGCTTACTAAGCTTAATGCATACATATAAAACAAACCACTTATGTGAACCTCATTCTGGTAAATTTAGGACATTCTAATCTTTCTGCAGTCCATTTAGGATATTCTAATCTCTCTGCAGTCCATTTTTAAAAATTTAAATCTATTATTTAGTTTTTGAAAAGCAAATATCCCTGGTAGAAGCAAAATATAAATCTGTATGTGTCATCTAATTCATACAAGTGCCTAAGGAGATCTTTTCTGAGAAAAATATTTCATTCATGTTATGTAGTCATTCTACTGGAAATGATTTTTAGAACAATAGCTGGAATAGACGCAGTACTTGACTAGGTGAAAAGTCAAGGGAGGACTGTTTTCAGAAGACAGCGTGGAGTATTTGAAGCCCTAGAGATGGGTAAGAGCATCGTGACATTGAAGAAATTGCATGGAATTCAACTTGTCTGGAAAATGAGGGTGAAGGAATAGTTTCAAGACAATGGCATTTCAGGGGATGAAACTAGAGAGATAGTATCAATTAATATGCACAGATTTTGGAAATACACTGTAATATGTTTAGATTTAATTCTAAAAATAATAGTGCTTATAATTCTTTTATATTAGAGTTATATGAATAAATTTGACTTCAAATAATATTGTGTATGTAGGCTGTAGTGTAGTATGGTAAACACAGAATAGTAAATCATACTGTTCTTATAACCTAAGCATAGATAATGGTATTGGGAATAGGTATAAACTGAATGATTAGTGGAGAATTTTTTTAATTTCAGAATTTAGCGATTAAGTGAAAGTCAAGGTGCTCAGTGAGAGAAAGCACTCCAAAATGTCATTGTTCCGGTTTGGATAAAGTGTATGATGCATAGGGATGGGATCCTTGAGGAAAATCAGAGTCATTTAAAGACTCTTTCCCAATGGAAAATATAGGTAAATATGTAAAAAAAGAAATTGCAATAGATCTCCATCTAGATTTCAAGACAGATCTGATGAACAAAAAATAATTGAGAGTATTATTGTGTAAATGGTAAGTAACAAGACTAGGAGTAAATTCTACAAACAGAATAAGAGAAAAAACAGTCATTCAGAGTATTGGCATCATGGTATGGCTAATGGGAAAAAAATGTATATACAAAAAGATTGAGGAAATAACAGGATCAAGAGAGGTAGTAAGAGAGAGGCCAGATGCAAAAAAAGAAAAGATGGAATGGAAAATAATGTGAAATACTTTTAAAGATCCAGGTAAAGTAAGAATTGTAGAGTCATATGACATTTATCTAAATTGATTTATTTTTAATTGATGCCTTATATAGTCATACATAAAACTGGAATTGATTGTAACATGTTCATACACATACATGACATAGGTTGGTTAATTATATTCTGTTCTTCCTCCCCTGTACCATCCCTCCTCCCTCCCTCTTATTCCACTTCCTTTACTCCATTCTTTTTCCTGCTATTTTCATGGTATCCACTTGCCCATCATTTTTCATTCCTCATTTTTCTCTAGCTTCCACAGATAAAACATTTAACCAGTTACTCTTTTTTTATTGCTTTTTTTAAATATACCTAACAGTAGAATCCAATTTGATGAAATTATACAAACATGGAATATATCTTATTCTAATTAGGACCCCGTTTTTGTGGGTAGCCATGATGAGATTTACTTAGGTATTTTCACATGTGTATATAGGAAAATTGGGTTAAATTTATTCAAGTGTCTTTCTTATTCTCCCTCCCTTTCTGTTGTTCCCATTTGTCTAATCTATTTGAACTTCTCTTCTCCCCTACTCCCTTTATTATGGTTTAGTTTCCATATATCAGCAAAAATGTTCCACCTTTGGTTTTTTTGGGATTGGCTTATTTCGCCTAGTATGATAGTCTCTGGATCCACCTATTTTCTGTCAAATGTCACAAAGTCATTCTTCTTTATAGCTGAATAATATTCTGTTGTGTATGTATGGCACAATTTCTTCATTCATTCAACTATTGAAGGGAACATATTTGGTTCCATAGCTTAGCTATTGGGAATTCTGCTGCTGTAAGCGTTGATGTGACTGTGTCACCGTATTATGCTGATCTTAAATCCTTTGCATATATGCTGAGGAGTGGGATAACTGGATCAAATGGTGGTTCCATTTATGGCTTTTGAGGAATCTTATACTACTTTCCAGAGTGGTTGCACAAATTTGCAGTCCCACAAAGAAAGTATTCTTAAGTCTACCCTTTATCACTCAGCATGATGTTCTCCATTTCCATCCATTTACCAGCAAGTGACATAATATTATTTTTCTTTATGGCTGAGTAGAACTCCATTATGCATGTAGACCACATTTTCTTTATTTAATTGCCTATTGAATTCCAGAACATTTCAGTTTTATTTGTTAGTATTGGAGATAGATGTTTCAATGAAGTGAAAATGAAGTGATATCAAATAACCATAGATAGAGAGCTGATGAAAAGTGATTAAGTGTGCTTATATTCCCTCATCTTCCAATTTGGACTATTAAGGAGATGACAATTCTTTGGCATCTGGAGGCAAATTATAGTTGCACAAGTCCCTCTTATGAAGTTTGAGCAGGGATTGAATACAAATATGAAGGATCCACAAAAAAGCAAGAATCTGAAGACAGACAACAACTTGATTATATTTGAAAAGAGTTTTTGTGAATTACTCTTATGGTGTAATCCATTACACAGATGAAGGTCTGGTTTCTACACATCAGTGAAACTAAATAAGAGAAGAATTGATGCAGAAACATATCTGCTTACCTATCACATGTCTTTCCATATTATCTTTATTGAGGCATCTGATAAATTTATGTATTCTTTTTTTTAAAAGTATTTATTTATTTTTTTAGTTGTAAGTGGACAGAATATCTTTATTTTATTTTTATGTGGTGCTGAGGATCGAACCCAGTGCCTCACGCATGCTAGGCAAGCACACTACCACTGCGCCATAACCCCAGCCCCGATAAATTTATGTATTCTGCAATTGTACACACTGTTGAGCAGAAGTCTGTCAGTGCCAATTAGATTATAATGTTTAATCAGGTTTTTTTTTTAATTTCAGCAATGGTTTTAAGTCTTCTTGTTCTACTCATTAAGTAAGTAGGATAATGAAGTCCCTAAGTATTGTTGAATTTTACATGTTTCCCTTGAATATTGTCCACTGCTTTTCAAACTGTTAAGTTTCTGATTAGTTGTATATTTTATTTTAATTCATGTATTTTCTAGATGTGTTGAATTTTTCATAATTATACAATATCATATTTTCTTTGAGAAATAATTTTTGCGTAAATATCTATTTTGATTAGTGGATTCACTCCAGTTCCCATTTGGTGACCATTTCTTTTTCATTTTTCCCCATATTTTTATTGTTGCATTGTAATTGCATATAAATATGGGATTCATTATTACTTATTTATACAAGCACACAATAAGAAATATGATTCAGCCAAATAAATGCCATATTATGACATTTCCCTTTTCCTCTTCTCTTGTCCATTTCCTCTACTCTACTGATATTCCTTCAATTTTAGTGAGATCTGCCCCTGGTAACTATTTCTATGGTATATATATTTGGCAGTTTTTTATCACTGTGACTAAAACACCTGACAAGAACAAACAGGAAAAATGCTTATTTTTAGCTCATATTTTCAGAAGGCTCAGTCCATAGTCTGCAGACTTGATTGCTCTGGGCCAAAGATGAGGCAGAGCATCTTGGAAGAAAGACCTGGCAAAAGAAAGCTGCTCAGCTCAAAGCAGCCAGAAAGCAGAGAAAAGTAGACAGGGGTCAGATAAAAAAAGATTCTCCAAGGTCATCTTCCTAGTCACTTACTTTTTCAATCCATCCCCAGCTGCCTAATATTAGCAATCTATTCAAATATTAATTCATCAAATGAATTAATCTACTAAATTCTCACTCTATAATCTAAGTATTTCATCTCTGTTTACCTCTGAACATTCTTGCATTGTCTTACACATAAGTTTGGGATTATACCCCAAATCCAAATCATATGTTATTTCATATATTCAAAGAACATATTTCCCAACACATTTAATATTTCAACTTGAAATGAGTCTCTTATAGTCAGTATGCAGTTGTTTTGTTTTTAAAATCATTCTGCCAGTCTGTTTCTTTTACTTGGAGTATTTATTCCATTCACTTACTAATAACACAGGATTTTTCAGCTGCCATATATCTATTATTTTGCATATGTTCAATGTCATTTTGTTTCTGTGTTCCTCTATTGTTGCATTGCATCTTCTTAAATTAATATTTTTTAAAAAAATATTTTTTATTTTACATTTTCAAAATTTATTTACATAATTGTTTTTTGTGAATTATCATGAATATAAGCTAGGTTGAACACATCCAATTTGACTTTAAATTATACAAAATTTTGCTTTAATATATCTCTGTACTCATCTTTTTGACTATTATTGCCAAACACCACATTTTCATATATTTTAAACCTATCAACAATTTTATAATTATTGCTTTATGCAGTTGTTTCTTGGGTTACATATTAAAAGAGAAATATTTCGAACACATTTAAAATACTTATTTTTTTAATCTCAGTAGTTACTGTCTTTAATAACCCTCTATATTCCTTTGGTTTCAATTTACTGTCTTTTTCTTTCTGCATGAGGGATATTCTTTAATATTTCTGGTACAAAAAATTGGCTAAGTGCCAATTTTAACAGCTTTGCTGATCTGAAAATATTTTAATTTCACCTTAAACTTTAAAGAATAATTTTGTTGCATATGCAATATTTTGTTGATGCCATCCCACTGTCTCTGGCCAGAACATTTTCTGGTGAGAAGTAAACTCTTAACCTTATTGAGGAGTACATATACTTCACAAGTCAGTTTTCTCTTAATGTTTTATAAACAATCCATTTATGTTGGACATTAGCTATTGAGGTGAAATTTACAAACTTTTTTTTTTCTGAGACAGGGTTTCAACAAGTTGCACAAGTTGACCTTGAACTTGTGATCCTCCTGCACTTGTGCTTCAACTGCACCACTGCATCTGGCTACAAATACGTTGCTATACAACAATTGGAATAACTATATAACCACTTGAAAATCTTAAAGATGTATGCTGAAACATTAAAACTGCTCTCAATACTACTGTTTTTAATAGCTCCACACTAAGTCTATTTAATGATATACCCAAATAGAAACCTAAACTGGAAATGACATATGTGTGTGTATTTCACTATGTATTTTTAATTGTATATATTACAGTACATGTATTTTACAATATACTTGTTTACCTCTTTCCTCATATGGGTTAAGATGAGGAATAAAAAAACATTTATCAGAGAAGTTTAAACAAGAGTTTAGTATTAAAGATTAAGTACACTATTTTACTTGTTCTGAATAGAAATAAGGTTTTAGAAAAAACATAGCCTATATTGTGAACTAAAAATAGGTTTCTAAAATATAAAAACAGAAATATTCTTTACCAAGAGTAATAAGGTAATAAGGATAAATGTTTTATTTATTTATTTTTGTTAGTTTTTTGGATAAAAAAATTTAAAAATCAGCCAGGCTCGATGGCTCACGCTTATAATCCCAGCACTTTGGGAGGCTGAGACAGGAGAATCGCAAGTTCAAAGCCAACCTCAGCAACGGTGAGGCACTAAGCAACTCAGTGAGACCCTGTCTCTACATAAAAAAACACAAAAAAATAGGGCTGGAGATGTGGCTCAGTGGTCGAGTGCCCCTGAGTTCAATCCCTGATACCAAAAAAAAAAAAAAAAAAATTTAAAAATCAACTATAAACAAGTAGTGAAAATCACTCTAAAGTGACATACTGAAGTCACCTCAAAGGGGTAGTATAAGAGTTTAGAAAATTAAAGAACACAAAGCACAGACTTGAAAATTGTCTGTCATCTTTTTTGTTGAGAATACAAACTAAATCCATTAACTCTTATGGCAATTCCACATAGCACACAATAAATGCTCATGCTCCCAAATAAAATTACAATTAAATTTCATTTCCATTGAACAGTGTTTTATCTTTCAAGGGTCAATAATGATTGAATCAGGAGAAAATTTAGATTTAAAAAATATAAACTTCAGTAAAATTGGAAATAAGTCTATTAAAAATGTCTAATTCTATAAAGCTGAATGTATACAATAAATATATTTTGCTTATAACTAGATTACATTATACTTTATTTATAAGATAATGAATTTTCTGCAACTTTGCAATGCTTTAACTTTTGCTTTAACCAGGCATAGTGGTACATGCCTATAATCCCAGCAGCTCCGGAGGCTGAGGTAGAAGTATGCCAAGTTCAAAGCCAGCCTCTGCAATTTAGCAAAGTACTAAACAAATTAGCAAGACCCTGTATCAAAATAAAAAAATGCAAAGAGGGTTGGGATGGGACCATCTCAGTAGCACTCAGTGGTTGAGACCCCCTAGTTCAATCCCTGCTACAAAAAAAAAAAAATACAAAATTTGCTTTAAATTTTAAATAAGGGACCTCTGAAGAAAGTAAGTCATGTGAGGAATAATCATAATTTTTCCACATGGGTAAGAGATATACATTGCATATTCACAAACACTTTCTTTGGTAATACTGATTTCAGAGACTTCATTTTTATAGCATGTAATAGATGTAAAGGCTAAAATGTTTGAATGATTAAATAATTCAAATATTTTGTATGTGTTTTACACTTTGCAAAATATTGGAAATATGTATTTTTTATGAAGGATGACACTAATTTCTTTTTATCATGTCTGTTAACTACAATTACTAAATACAAAAAAAGCAATTTCTGTGTACTTATGTCAACTATTTTTCTAAGTAACTCGTTCTCTTTCACATCAACCTCATTTTTTGAGTTTTATAAACAAGGAAACAAGTTTCAGGGAGATTAATAATCTTTTCCATTGTTTTGCTTACTTGTAAGCCACAACTAAAATCCAGGTGAATTGTTCTAAATTCAAAGCCCATTAGCTTAACCTCTATAAGATTTCCTCAGTTGCATTCTATTTAAGATAAATACTAGTTATTTTTCTTTCTTCTGGAAACTTTAACCTTTTCTAAAATACCACACCTTTGGGATTTACTGTATTTCCCAATGACAAAGCTGTTAGGTATAGATTATTTTTAAGTGTATGTATTAGAAGATTTATAAACTATTATTGAATTTAATGATTTTAATCTAGTCAGTGTTACCTAACAGTAGAATATATTAGTACATGTATTTATTCACTCATCAAATATTTATCAAGTTCTTACTATCTGTTAAAACTGAATTAGATGTTAGTATTCATTAGTCTTTCAGGGCCAATTAACAAATAGTTTTTTATGTGTGCAACAAATAATAATTGAGGTTACAGGAACAACTATAATTTACCCTACGTGTTGATAAATGAGATATAAAGCAGAAAATAATCTATTTTACCATATTTGCTCAATGCATGTCTCATGAATCTTGAACAACTATGAGGAAATGTAATATGAATTAAAAATCTAGATTTTGTGTAACTTCTAGAAGATCATTTTAGTGCAATTGATGTAATCTGGTCATTGAAGCTGTAGACAACTCATACTAAACAAGATTTGCATTAGAATAATTTTAGAGGGAAAATAGATATTATGTGAGTGTATTTTAACTGAGAAAACAGCCAGTTAACTATCGCTACAATGCATACTAGAGACCTACCAAATTCAAAATAAGTTTATTTCTCAGAATTATACTTCAGATTCATGTCAAGGTGGAAATGATTTCTTACTGCTTTAGCTCTTGATAAATGCCTAAAAAAATACTAAAATCTCTATTCTTGTGTTTTGGTTTTAAGTAACATTAAATATGCATCTTTAAATTTAAGTTTATTTTCATTAAAAAAATCACAACTTAAACATATACAAATTGCATTTTAGGGATCATTCAGGGCAAAACAAAGTTGAAAAATAGGATTCCGATCACATACATGGAATGTAAGCTTATAAAAACTGATATCATAAGCAAACTGTCAGCTTTGTTAATATTGTCCATATATAAAATCTTTTGAGTTAATTATTGTCATTTTCATTTTATTTTATGTGAAGCATTCAAGTGACCTTCAAAAAAAAACGTTGTACGACTTTAAATGCTATTTATGAGGAGTTACCACAATGTTAAGACCCTGTTATCAGCTTAATGACTGCTTTAATTATATACTTATATTTTTAAAACGCTAAATTATCAGTTAATGTCACAGCAGAAATATTTTCAAATATAATTGAAATAGTGGATTTAGATTTACTTTAAAATTATAATACCTCATTAGCTTTTGAAACTATTTTTCTAGCATTTTCAGCAAAGATTAATTTATAGTAGGTCACTGCACAACAGTAGAATATGTAAAATTAAAAGAAAAAATTCAAAATAATTTACAAATACAGAATTAGAAAAGTGTTAAAATTATCCTTAGTTAAGTACCAGAAACATAGTATGCAAATAATTTAGAATATATTTAAGTATGCATTATATTTATGTGCATCTTTGAAATTATACATAGTGCTAGCCGGGCGCGGTGGCTCACGCTTGTAATCCCAGCACTTAGGGAGGCTGAGACAGGAGAATTGCGAGTTCAAAGCCAGCCTCAGCAATGGCGAGGCGCTAAGCAACTCAGTGAGACCCTGTCTCTACATAAAACCTAAAATAGGGCTGGGGATGTGGCTCAGTGGTTGAATGCCCCTGAGTTCAATCCTTGGTACCAAAAAAAAAGAAATTATACATAGTACTATGTAGAAAGATAATGTAAAGTATTTGCTGCACTTAAGAAAATTTAATCCATTTGTCACTTTTGCTTACAATGAACAAAGAATATTTTTGTAAATTATTAAATTATTATAGTTAATTCAGAGGAATGGCCACCAAAATATAGGGATGTAGAGGTTATTCAGAAATTGATGAGTATATGAAAATGACAGTTGATAGAGGAAAAATGCAGGTCCCAATGTTAAGCAGAAGTGCTAAAAGAGGTTTAAAATACACTTCTTAATTTTTGACTGTTTTATGTGTAAATATGTTTGTTTCACAAATAAATTATTTTATGAATATTTATGTTTTGTGAATAAATTAACTTAAAATTTTATTATATTTTAAAGATTTTGATGCATATGCAATTGTACCTAAATTACATTTAAATATTTAACAAGGCTTAAATTCTGTGCAGCTTTTGTTATGCAGACTTGAATTTCATAAACAAAGGTCAATCATAACAATTAAAAACTTCCCCATAAAACAAGAGATACTGAATAATGGAATTTACACCAAATATTTTAAACTTGCAGCTATCTTCATGAAGCTATCCATTTAGAAGAGGAATAAAGAAAAAGGAAAAAAACAAAATTTTATAAATGGAACCAAGTACATAACTTAGATGGTGGATGACAGTCTTGACAAACACTATGAATTCAATATATTTATTTTTAACTGACCTGATTTTTGACCGTGGTGAAAAATATGACGTACAAAGTGTCAATGATATAAAGAATGGGCAAAGATTAAAAAAAATGTCTGTAAATTTTTGAAACATGAAAATGGAAGGAGGCATGAGAGAAACAGCAGATAGTTTGATATCTATCATTCAGGAGAAGTTAAGTTACCTGTGTTCCTTACTATTGAACCCAAATGATGCTCAGGAATTGTAAGGATGTGGTACCTTAAAAAGCACAGATGGGGAATGGGGTAAGTCAAAGAAATTTATTTGAAGTTTGTAAAAGTATTGAGAATCACAATTTCTTTTCACATAGTGTCTCTGGGGATATGATGAGGCATTTGGGAACTATAGTTAGCCTTCTCAGAAATCTAAAGTGAAGCCGGGAGCGGTGGCTCATGCTTGTAATCCCCGCATTTAGGGAGGCTGAAACAGGAAAATCATGAGTTCAAAGCCAGCCTCAGCAATGGCGAGGCACTAAGCAACTCAATGAGACCCTGTCTCTACATAAAAACACAAAATAAGGCTGGGGATGTGGCTCAGTGGTCGAGTGCCCCTGAGTTCAATCCCTGGTACCAAAATTAAAAAAAAATCTAAAGTGAGCCTAATAAGCTCCCATCTGCCAACAGGAATTTGTTGCACAAATTTCTCCATGGTCACCAGCTTATACTCTTGCACTTTCTCATCTTGTCAATGCTAGACTGAAAAGAGGAGTAGAGTGCAATACCTAGATGGTCGCATTTGTTGTCAGTTAATGGACCATTTTGATCCCCGATCCCTCTAAAGAAGAGTCCTCTACATTTAATCCTGAATCCATCACAGATTCCAATCATTTTAAGAGTCTTACTTATTGTTATATTTAGAGAATTAAGAATGACTATATATTGTAGAAAATCTTTCATCATTAATTTCAAGAATAATTCTTTCATGGAAAAAATGACAAATGCATATGCGAAAAGATGCTTTTACTCTGATTAATCATAAAAATTAATAATGACATATAACATTTTCCTATAATCATGTCCTAAAATTTTTTAAAAATTAGTAGAGGAGAGAAGAGAAGGGAGAAGGAGTAAGTAAAAGGAGAGAGGACAATAGCGAGAGGAAGAAGCATTGTGTGATGATTTAACTCATTCTTTTGTCTTCTACCTCTGAGTTTTGGTATAATGGAATTAAATGGCAGATAGATGCCCATTATTTTATTTCTTTTTTTCTCATTTTTTAAATGAACATGCGTCACAATTATATAAAAACTTGTAGGTATCTAAGAGATATCTAAAATCATTTAAAATTTTGGCTCTGAAAAAGTGAGGGAGAATTTTGAGTTGGAGAATACAGTAAACTAAATGATTAGAACATTGGCATCATTGAGAATGGTTAATTATTTATTTTATATCATCTTCATCAAAAATCAGTATCTTCCCTAAAAAGTAAAACTAAAAATATACAGGCTGTTTGTTCTATTTATTGAATCAGAATATCCAAGGCAGGACCAAACAATCTATATCTTAAGAACTCCTTGGATATTTTGTTCACACATTTAAGGCAAAAACCTGCTATCTAAATATTTGACAGAGTTTTAAATATAGTGCACATTTACTTGACAAGTTGCACACAGGATACTTATAAGGATGCGCTCTACAAGGAAACATCTCCATGAAGGTTGCTAGATAATGCCAAGAAACGGGAGTCATACGTGAGAGGAATTTTTGACAATGAGAATGAAGCAGGCATAAAGGAAGATTAGGTATGCAAGAGATGTTGATGCATTCCGAACAATGGAGAAAACATTTAGCTAATTCAGTTACTTTGTTGTGCCTGTAGGTTAAGCATGTTGGAAAATGGTGAGAGAGGAAGCAAAGAGAAAAGTTATACAGAATTCAGGTTAGGGTACAAAAATAATAACCCTAAATGATTTTAAAATGTTCAATGATCTAGTGCAATTGTCAGTATTTTATTGGCATATTTGTTTATTCATCCACCCATCCATTCACCCACTTTTCCATCCATTGACTTAGTTACATGTCTAACTATGACCAACCTCCTTCATGTCATACTGAGGAGATATTATGTGGTAGAATCAGCAACTGAGAAAAGCAATGAAAAATTTTGAGAATGAACCATAAAGCTATTATTTTTTCTTAAACCAAGTTGCTTCTGTATGTGTGTAAGTGGCTTGAGGAAGTAAAAAACACCATTAATATACATAATAAGGCAAACTTGGTCTCTAGTACCTGAGACTCTTTTTGATGTTACTATGTGTCAGAAAACCTAACAAAGTATTATCCATTATTAAAAAGAAAGGGAAGTTGTTATTAACAAATTCCAAATACACCAGAGGAGAGAAAGAGCCATTTCTCTGATTTTCCATTGATCTGTCTTTAGTGAGCAAATTGATTTGCCTTCAGCCTCTAATGAATGTTGGATGGTGCCTTCTTCCTGTGATATCCTTTTTCTCTCATTCTTGTTTTACATCAGTTTTGTTATCACCTTTATGCAGAAGGTCAGAAGAAAGTTTTTACTTTACATCATCTTCAGATAGTCTAATGAATGATTAAAGAGTTCCAAGACCATTAGTAAAACCACTGCAATCAAATATGTAAGATTTATACACGATACCGTGTAATAGTCAAAATGATGTATTGTATTGGTACTGTAATTGAGGGGCATAAATAAAAAGTTCTGGGAATGAGTTTAATTTTATCACATAATGTTAAATTATGTACATTAATAATTAATGTATTATGTTCAAATATAATTTGGGTTATATAAATTCCCACAAAAATGCCATTTTAAATGATCATGATTAACACTTAATAAAAACCAAATAAATCAAATAAATTATCAAACCAAATATTTTTAATGTATTCATGATTTATAAAGCAGAGTATATCAATAATTAATAAATATTTTAAAAGAATGGTTGCTTTATATGTTCGAGTGCTTGCACAGGAGACCTTATAATTCCTGCATCCCTTTATAACATGATTTTACAAATTTTCCTATCAGGAAATTGGAGCTTATATGATCATTCCTTGAATGTGAGCTGTTTTTATGACTTGTTTGTTCAACAAAATGCTGAAAAATTGCCTTCCTGGATTTCTAGACCTTGCTGCTTCTGCTTTTATCATGCAATGTGCCCCTAAAATTAATGTGAAGATCCTTATTCCACCATATACGAGGCTGAAAGATCCCATGAAGAACCTGCCAATATCAGAGAAGGTAGTGCGGCTCTATTTAATCACTCAGCCGCAGTTGAGTCACAGCTGATTGTATCCACATGAGCTACTCTAGGGGAGATAGTCAGAAGAAGTGCTCAGCTGCACCAAAATTGCTGAACTTCCTGAGCAAATAATAGGGTGATGGTTTTCACCCACTAAATTTTATATTCAGCAATATAATCAGATGAACTTGGATGGCACTTCATTCTTTTACAATTATTTTATAATTTTTAACTGATACACAAAACATAAAAATTATAACTATTAATTGGGCACCATGCAATGTTTAATACATGTACACATTGTGTAACATTTAAATGAGGTTGAACATGTTTATCTCCTCATTATTTCTTTGTGGTAAAAACTTTTAAAAATCTTTGTTCTAGCTTTTGGAAATGTACAATTCATAACTGCTATTTAGAGTCACCATACTGTGTAATAGTTTCTTGTTTCTTTCTAAATGTGACTTAGTATCAATGGTACTAAGTACCAATCTTTCATATTCATCTTAATTTTTTATAAGCACAACAGAAAATTTAGGTATAGTGAAAAAGTATCAGAGTTGGGGTTTTAGCTCAGTGGTGGAAGCCTAGAATGTATGAAGTACTAGGTTCGATTTTCAGTACTGCATATAAATAAGTAAATACAATAAAAGTCCACCAAAAACTACAAATATATTAAAATATTTTAAAAAGAAAAATATCAGACAAAATATTCATAAAATAAAAAAACTAATTAGGACAGGAACTAATATTTTGCAGCGTATATTATGTGTAAATGATATCAATGATTGTTTCATATTTATGGTGAATAGTTTCATATAACACAGAGAAATACATATTATTATATGTATGTGAAGTTATACCAACTTACATAAGCAGAAATTCAGGCACAATAAATATGGTTAACTTAAACAATAGTACATAACCAGAACTTTAAAATGAGCCCAACTGTGATTTCAGAGGATAATTTTCCTCAGTAGAACAAAGTATAAGTAAAATTATAGTTTTCCTTTATGTAGTTGTACATAGAAACAATGTCCATGTGGTCGCTCAATAAGTATATATTGAAATTTTACCAAATATTAGGCATTAGCAATATCTGATGATCCAATTGTAAACAAACAGAAATATTATCAGTCTTATTAAAATCATATTCAAGTACCAATGAAGTATTTTTTAGTCATCAAATTAGAATATTGCCATAATAGTTGGTACTTAGTTATATATTTGTATCTAGAAATGAAATTTAAAATATCCAGGAAAGCTAAAATGAAGCATTTTAGGCAAAAAGACTCACCAGATATTAATTAGGTGAATGAGATATGAAGAATATTTCAGGTAGAAAGAACTAAAGTTTTATGCACCCCAATGTGTAAAAATTCTGATACTCTCAAAAAATTTAAAATCACTGAGAATGATGGAGTCAGAAAAATGAGAAGGAGAGGTTTAAGAGGGAGAACAAGGGAGGTGAGTAGAGGTAAGATATTATAGGACCTTGAAAAACACAGTAAACATCACTGATTGTCTAAGGATTGATAATAATCAATGAACTTTAATCAGGATATTGAAATACAATGCATAATTATATAATTTAAAATGTTAATTCTGTTAAAAATACACTTATAAGAATAAATATGTCCTTTGATTAATTTATAAGAAGTGGGGTTACAAGTGGTGGCTCCATATATATTTCCCTAAATCATCCACCTCAATACTACATAGATGGCAATAAATAGCACTATAAAAATACATAAAATGGAAATATAAGTTCATTTCAATTTAAAGTTGTATTACGTGTTATGAAACAGTATTGTTTCATAAGTTTACTAACAATTTTATTTTTCTCTGAGCTTGCTTGTTTATTTTAACGATAGACACAAGTTGCTTATTTATTAATGAACCTTATGTTTTTTTTGAAAGGATGTGGTAGGTTCTTTTACCTGACTCCTTGAGACCACGTACAATCATCTGAATTCTGTGGGATGGAGTATGAGCAGATCCAAGGTCCTTGCCAAGATGATGATTATTGTTTCCATGTCTTCTGCTGGCTCAATGGAAAAGCATCTGACTAGAAGTAATAGCCCCAAATCAAAATCTGTGGCTTCATAAGGACAAAAATAAACATTATTGTCTGTGCTCCCCTTCTTTTTAACAGACATAAAAGAATTTACAGATGATATAACGAGATGCACTTTTTAAAAACCCTAGATTTTTGCAAAATTTTCTAGTGTATTTTGACCAGTACATAAAAACGTAAAATTTTGACATATTGATGGGATAACATGTGGTGCTTTAATACATGTATGTATACATTATATAATGTTTAAATAAAAGATTAAACAAGTGGATCTTCTAATACATTTATCATATCTTTATGGCAACAACTTTCATTTTTAACATTATCTATATAAGATCAAACTTTTGCAAGCTGATTATACAGATTCACAAATTCAACAATAGCACTTGAGTACTGTGACTTCTAGTTCCTATTCACAGAGTTTGATAAATTTTAATCCCTAGTCTGATAAGAATTAAATATCAATTTCTTTTAAAATCTTCCACTTTGAGGTGCTGTAATCCCAGCACTTAGGGAGGCCGAGACAGGAGAATCGCAAATTCAAAGCCAGCCTCAGCAATGGCGAGGCACTAAGCAACTCAGTGTGACCCTGTCTCTACGTAAAACACAAAATATGGCTGGGGATGTGGTTCAGTGGTCAAGTGCCCCTGAGTTCAATCTCCAGTACCAAAACAAATATATATATATACTTTTTTTCTATAATTTGAGGTCCTGAAATATTTTAATATTTTATTGACCATTCAGGTAGCCTTTAACATATTTGCACACAAATGTTAATTATAGATTGACTAAGTAATAAATGGGAATAAACCCTCTTAAAAAATATTTCTATACAAAGTAAAATGTTTTTGTACTTTTCTTACATTGATAGGCAATTTTCCTGACACCATTTGAATAGTCTTTTTTCCTTGTTTTAGTTTTGTATTCTCTGATAACAAATCGCCAAAAATCTTATAGGTATAAAACAGCACACATTTACTATTTTATAGTTCAGTAGGTCGGACATCTTATATGAGACTCCCTAGAACAAAATGAAAATATTGACCATCCTCATTTTTTCTGAAGTGCTAGGGCATAACTGTGCTTCTTTCACTCTGGTGGTTGATAGAGTTCAGTACTTTGCAGCTGTAGTGTCAGGTTTCCTCTTTTCCTTCAGGGTTTAAGTGGAAAACTGTCCAGCTATGAGAGTATGCTATACTAACTGGCTCCATGTTCAGATTCAGAAACAAAGGGTTAAGAACATCTCTTGTTGTTGTTTTTTTAACTGAAAAAATTCTCCACTTTGAAGCACCAATATGACTAGAGCGAGCCCATAGGATAAGGCAGGACCATCTTCCCATCTATGATTTTTTCCCTTCATCACTCCTGCAAAGTCCTTTGCATTATATAAGATGACAAATTCACAGGTTATAGGGATTGAAAGTTCAACACTTTTGAAAGGACATAATTCAGCCTACTGCACCCCCCAGTGACATTAAATGACTTTTCTGTGAAATACATGGTACCTCCATATGTGAGTGGGCCTTTTAGGCATTCTATTCCTTTCACTATTAATATTTGAAGACATATTAATTGAGAATCTCCTCAAAACTCCTGAAAATTTATTCCTCAAATTGAAAAACAAAAGGAAATGCAAAGTCAGATAAATACAAAGAAAATCATGGCTTAGCATATTATAGTCAAATTACTGAACAGCAAAGATAAAGAAAATATTAAGAGCAACCAGAGAAGAAAGATACATTACCTTGAGGAACACATAAGAATGATGCTTGACACAAGTAATAGATGTCATAGTCAGTGAGATGGTATTTTCCAAGCACTGAAAAGACAAACAAACAAAAACAGACAAACTAATATTTCACACTGTGAACTTTTTTTTTTCAAATGAAAGACATTTCATGCCAACCAAGCAAAAAAAAAAATGTCATAAATACTGCAGTATGAGGAATATTAAGGAATTTCTTCAAACTAAAACAAGATAATCCTATACTGGAGCATGAATCTGTAAGAATGAAGGAAGAGGGCTGAGGCTGTAGCTCAGTGGCAGAGCGCTTGCCTTGCATGTGTGAGGCACTGGGTTCGATCCTCAGCACCACATAAAAATCAGTAAACAAAATAAAGACACTGTGTCCATGTATAACTAAAAAATATTTTTAAAAAAAGAATGAAGAACCTTGGAAAAAATTAATATTAGAGTCAAGGGCAACAAAGGAAGAGGTACCTGAAACAGCAAGTCTTCATTTTCACATCCTGTTATTTATGTATAGTATGTGCCTGATGGTTATGAAGCTTGTGATCCATTTCATAAATCCAAAGGTACTATTGCTTATTGCAAAGGACTGTGCATATGCTTCAGCAAAAATAATTTGAGAATTTGCCACCTGTTCACACTGTGTTCTATCCATTTTGAAAAGAGTCAGAGACACAAAAATTGCAGTGATTTTTGATGATCAAGCTCCATCCTGTAATGACCCTAGGTGATATTCCCTTCTCTTGACTTTTCCTTCTCTATTGAGTTTTTTGAGGATTTCCTTGCATTTCACAACAGCACTCTTCTTGCAGTCTTGCCTGTATCACTTCCTTCTTTCTGATGCTGCCACTTTCTGACTGCCCCTCCAACAACTTCTTAAAAGTTCCTGTTACCACTCTCCATTGTCAAAGGTGTGGAAGGGTTGACTTCTCCACACCAAGTACTGCACTCTGGATCCAAAGAATTATCCTAAATAATCTGTTGTCTTATCAGGTCAGAACACCATAACAAAATAACTTAGACTGGGTAATTTATTTTATCTTTTATTTGTTCTTTTTAGATATGCATGACAGTAGAGTGTATTTTAACATATTAAGCATATATAGTGCAGGTATAACTTTTTCTAATTAGGATCCCATTCTTGTGGTTGTACATGATGTAAACTTTTACTGGTGGTATATATTCATATATAAATATAGGAAAGGTATGTCTGATTCATTTTGTTGTCTTTTCTATTCTCATCCCTCCTTCCTTTCCTTCATTCCCCTGTGTCTAATCCCCTGAACTTCTACCCACCCCTCATTTATTGTGTGTTAGCATCTGTATATCAAAGAGAACTTTTGACGGATGTTTGGGTTTTTCTTATTTCACTTTGGTCTTAGCATGATAGTCTCCAGATACATCCATTTACTGGCAAAAGTCATAAAGTCATTATTTATATGACTGAGTAATATTCTATTGTGTATATATACCACATTTTCTTTATCCATTCATCTGTTGAAGGACATCTAGTTTGGTTCCATAGCTTAGCTTTTGTGAATTGAGTACTATAGACATTGATGTGGCTGCATTACTTCAGTATGCTGATTTTAAACCCTTTGAGTATATAGCAAAGAGTGAGATAACTGGATCAAATGGTGGTTTCATTCCAAGTTTTCTGAGAAATTCCCCTACTGTTTTCATAGTGGTTGCACCAATTTGCACAGACAGAGGAATTTATAAACAGCAGAAATTCTTTGTTGGTAGTTCTGGATGCTGGAAATTCAAGGTCATGGTACCTACAGATTTGGTGTCTGATGATGGTAATTTGCTTCACAGATGGTGATAATGGCAAGAAGAATGAGTCACCCTTAGGCCCTCTTATAATAGTACTAATTCAGGAGAGTGGAGCCATCATGGGTTAATTACATCCTAAAGGCCTACTGTTTGTTACTCTATTACTGTGGGAGTTTGGTTTCAACATGATTTGGGGGGACACAAATTTTTATACCATAACATCTGACTTTACAGCAAGAAGCTCTTTACTATCTACTCCATCTCTTTACTTGAGACACTCATACCCTAGGATGGAAAACACACAAGAAATACAACTACATGATTGAATTGCACACCAGGCAATATTCTCCTATGACTGCCCATCACTGTTCTTAAATCGGCATTTCTGCAAGAGGATGCTCTACTACTAGAATGTGTTCTCACCCAGCTAGGATACATCTTGCAGATAAATGGAGCAACAAAACTTCTTGTTTCTTTTCAGAATGGTTGGTTCTAATTTCCACAGGGCACAACACTGAATCAGAAACACTACTGGTATTTTTCCTTTAGTGGATGTCATATCAAATAGACTCCCAATAGATTTTGTTGATAGCTCTGTCCTGAGATGCCCATATCGTTATCTCTACCACACTTGCTCCTCTGCCATGAACACTCCCCACATCAATGTGAGAATTTTACCTCTTAGTAACTCTGCCTCATTTGTAGCTTTCAAGGCCTAAGGGTAGACTTGCCTACCAGAACTGTGCATATCTGTTTTGTGATTAGTTTCCAGACTACCATGTTCTTGTCCATTTTTACTTATCACAGTTTCTGTTTGTTAATATCTGCATTTTCCAGGAGACTTTTAAGAACATAAAGACAAGGGCTGGGATTGTGGTGCAGTGGTAGCGTGCTCGCCTAGCATGTGTGAGGCACTGGGTTCGATCCTCAGCACCACATAAAAAAAATAAAATAAAATAAAGATATTCTGTCCACCTACAACTAAAAAAATAAATATTAAAAACAAACAAACAAACATAAAGACAGAGAATCACCGCTTGCCTGCCTTGGCATTTTGCATGACATATATAGAGACTCAGTGAATATTTGTTGAATAATAAGGCAGTGACATTTAGAACACAGGTTACAAAATATTAAAAATAGTTTCTATTACATGCTCAATTACTGTTATTGATTTGTTGTTTCTCTGTAGTTACAATAAATACTTTAATAATATGTGCATATAATATCAAATTATTAGAAAATTAATACCTTTCTCATGACCACAATCTCTTCTTATATGGTGTCAGTCTCATTTTGATTTCAAACTTGATATGATAAATAGAACTCAGTGATATTTTTGATCCTTTCATAATATATATTATATTCCTTGTTTTTGACATGAGATTTTTCCCTTATAATTAGATTAATAAATTTAAAAATATTTCCTTACTATTATATATTCAACTCAATAATTTTGTCAGATGAATTATAAAAGGGCATCACTTAGGGTCTACTCAGCTTTCCCAAATTTAAGTTCCATTTTTGCATCCAGATATTAAAGTGTCATAAAAATTTTCAATTTTCAAGTAATTTGAGTTGACATTTTCCTGTGTGGAAAGATGTAAAACATTGTATTAAATTGGCTGTAGTCACAAAATTAGTTTTTCTGGTAATTATTTGATTTGACACTTTTGAACCTGATTTTCCCATATATGTGTGTGTGTGTGTGTGTGTGTGTGTGTGTGTGTTTATTTAAATGTCATCAAACCAGTGTCCTAAGTAACAACAGCCTAGAACAATGGTATACATTTAAAAGAAGTTTCTCTTTAATAAGTAGGAAAAATATTCAGTCCTTTTGGCAATTGCGTTAAAAACTTATAGTTTTCCACATTTATAGATGATAAATTATGAATGTATTAAATACATATTTATAATATAAACAAATTATAGGTCTTTTAAGGATCCTCCAATAAATCTTAGCTTGCTAATTATAATGTTGATTTATATTTATATTTGTATTATTAAGGAATGGGAATGTAGTCTCCTTTTGAGAAACTGTGTGATGCATTATTAATAGTAATTACAGGAAGTCAAAATTATAAATACAAAAAAATCACAAATGAAGATCAAGTAATGTGTTTGGAGTTATAACATGGCAGAAAAGACTGCAGTAGGAAACCCTATGAGATTAGAAAAATCATTAACAGCAGTAATCCTGTTGGGACCTGTAGTATCTGTTGGAAATATTAGCTCCTATTTTCATCTGGTTCCTGCTTCACAGGTTAAGTATGGTGACTATGTGGGGATCCCTTGTAGTGAAGACACTACACAAATTTTTGAGTTTAAAAAAAGAATGTGCTTGAAATTAATAATCATCATAATAGAAATGTTTAAATGCTACAATATTCTAACTTTAGATGCTACTTACATTAATAGAAGTTATTAAAACATTTCAAATCAGAAACCTTTATTTTTTGGAAGTATATACTTGTTCTTCCCACGTGGACATACTGTTGTGTGGTACAAACTTTTCCTTCGGTTCCTCAAACTGAATCTATAAGACTTCATAATGCTAAGAATTCATATCAAACTGCAATATAAAGATAATACTAATTAACTGAG
The DNA here is from genome assembly GCA_004024805.1 of Geosciurus inauris. Lineage (NCBI taxonomy): Eukaryota > Metazoa > Chordata > Mammalia > Rodentia > Sciuridae > Geosciurus > Geosciurus inauris. Next base: position 104,515 of record PVHX01005754.1, read on the forward strand.
TCTCAAAAGATTTTAAATGACAATTTTCTTATCCTTATTAAATATGATGAAGTCATGATCGAATAGATAGTCGTGTGGATTTGTTTTGCTTTTTAAAATGGATTCCCGGATAATGCAAAATACTAATTCTCATTCATGCAACCCATCATTTTTCTTAAAATATTTAAAATCACTTTTGGAAACATATTTAAACTTACACAAAGTTTAAACAATTAACTGGTTTTCATTAATGAAGGAAAGGATTTTCATTATAGTTCAGTTTTGTTTTAAATAAATTTAAAATATGAAAAAAATGTAAGTTTCTGATCTTATTATTGAAAACCAGACTTTAGAAATTGCTGGCCAGAATATACAATTATAGACATTCTGAAAATTCCCTTGGCATGATTTATGAGGTTGCCTCTCCATTTTTACTCCAAAATAAATGTCTATAAGAAAAATTGTACATGATATGTTGTAGTATATTTATATTGCCAAAATCAATAAAAATCCCAATATTCCACAAGAGGCTAATGAATAATCAAAAGGAGAACTATGGACAATTGAATAAAATAACATACAAAAAATAAAAAATGAGCACACTTTTGATAGATGCAATAATTTGAATTTCAAATACATTATGCTTAGTGACAGAATCTGGTCTTAGAAAGTTTATATTTCATCACTCCATTTTTATTACATTATTAAAAATTAAAATATATAAAACATTAGAATGATAGCAGTTGAGATAGGTTGCCAGGAGTTATGGGAGAGCAAAGATTGTTTATGGAGGTAACAGAGCTGTTCCAGTGTCATTACTGTGATTACATGAATCCATGCATGTGTTAGAAGTTGTACAACTGCAAATGAAAAGGAAAAGTCAATTTTATATCCCAATTAAAAAGAAACTCAATAATAAAATAAGAATGATATTTCATATAGCATTTACATCACCTTGTTAAAATATTATTCTTACAGTTGAAATTATATAGCCATTATTTCCCAAAGTTCAAAAGATTCTCTGAAGAAACTTTTTAAATTGACATTTATAATCATTTTTTTGTGAAATTTCAGCCAGGTATTCAGAAATCTGCCTACTACAAAAAGATTAGAGAATTTACAATAGCTTAGTAAGGACATAGGTCTTGAGAGAAGGTAATCAATTTTGTTAGAGCAAACAATTGTGACAAACTCCTTGTCACATTAACATTCCATATTTCCTTCAATAAACAAAAGATAGCTATAATTTTATTTTTAGGCTCTCGGCCATTCTAGAAACCTAGAGTCACAGATCAGCAGTGACACATTCTGCTATATTTTCTGTCATTATTGACTTCTCTCATTTTAATTGTTCAGTGGAAATGACTTTGGTGTAAACATTTTTATTTTATTTCATTCATCTCCAATTCTCTTCAGTTTAAAAAAAGTATTATAAAAGCACTGTTTTATTAAGCCCAAATTTCTTTTCTTCATAACTTTATGTTATAAATGACAATAAATATTTAAAGTGTACTTATCATCCACTTGGTTTTATTCACAGTACAGATACATATTATTTCCACATTTTATATGTGACCAATTGAGCAAAATTCTTAAAGCTCATAAGTCTAATAGAAAACATAAAACCTTATTTGGGTGATAGCAGGTCGTTTTCTTCCATTTTTCCCTGGTGTGTAATAATTATACATAAATACATATGGGTAATTTTATACAATGTACCATGTTTTCATATTTTTGAAAGAATTAGATAAAATATATTTTACCACAGACCTGGAAAAATAATGTACAGGAAATGCAAAATATTCACCCAAGAAAAAACATGTTTTAAAAATACTATAATAATTAAATAAATTTGACAAAAATCTTATTTAAAAAAATGTGCCTAGTATTGACCTGATGTACCAAATATACTCCCATTGTGACAACCAAATCATTTCATGGAAATGCTTACTAATGTAAGACTGCTGAAATCCAGACTAGCAAGTGACTTTCTTGAGCTGTTTAAATTGAGCTTTCCTAAAATCCTCTAAGTAATTCAAATCTAAAAATAACCTAAATTATTCAGATCTTTAATAATGTGCAAATACAATTCCATCCTTTCTGAGCTCTAGGTATGTGATAATTCCTATCATTTTTCATTAAAGGCTGTTGGATTTTGAACATTTAAAATTCTAATCTCATTTCCACAAAGGGATGAAATAGCATTAAAATTGATCTCAAAGGAGATCACACATTTCATCTGCTTGGAGGAAGGACACACTCCAGAAGCCTCTGGCAGAAGGAGTGGAGGAAGAGAGAAATACAACCGATATGCCACCAGGAAGACAGAAGATGCTTGGGCTTCTGCACTACAAGATAGCAAAACAAAACAAAAATTATGCAGAAATAATCTGTACATTGAAAAGTGAGGGTTATTTGTCCATTTATTTCCCTTAGGAAGGTTTATAATTTTTAAACTCTTGCAACCTATTGAAAAAATAAAAGCTGAATGCATAGTATACTTAATAATATTTGACAATTTAGATAAAAGTGAGAAAATGTTTTATATATCTGAAATCATGGGAGTTGAGGAATATGATCTTACCAACCTAAATGGATGAGAAAGCAAATAATGTCTGTGTCAGAGTGATTTTATTTTAAAAAACAGGTTGTTGAGAAATATAAATTACATCATTTACATATGGTTTTAATGGTCAGGCTAAAATAAGTAAATAGTAAACTGTAGAAATCATAGTAAAAATTTATATTATCAAGCATAGTAGTTATATATATTATTTTGTTGTTTTGAAATTTAATCTCTCTACTCTTATGAGATTAATATATTTATACTAGCAAAACATTCTTATGATTCATTTTCTGAGACTGAGCCTGACAATCCTTATTAGCAATTTTACTTACTTTTTGCTAACTTTTAGAATTATGATTTCACTTTTCTTCAGTAAGTCTTCTCCCTCTAACTGGGAGAAAGGTAATGTGAGGCCACAACAAACTCGGTGCAAGACAGAAAAATGAAGTCAGTTCAGCCTCCTTGTAGTTTCCGTGCCTTGCAATTTCAAACCAAGAAAACGAAAGTACCCAGGAATTTTTCACTTCAGTTATCTTTTGTCAGCCTAATATGATGTGGCTCTTCATTCAGGTGACACCTATTATTGACTTATAGTCGTGTGCACCTAAGTATTGAGTATACACCCTAAATAGCAAGTCTTCCTAGCTCCTTGAAATATTGCCTCACAAATATGCATTTAGAATTATTTAGGTGACATGAGGAAACCCAGAGTCAGTATCTAAGACCCTAATTAGGTGCATAGCCTTTGCAATGCTTCAAAACGTTTAGATGGGTAGTTCTCTTAAACTTTACAGTAAATAAGAACAATTTAGGATGATTTTTACAGTAAATATATATATATATTTGGTACTGGAGATTGAACTCAGGGGCACTCGACCACTGAGCCATATCCCCAGCCCTATTTTGTGTTTTATGTAGAGACAGGGTCTCACTGAGTTGCTTAGCACCTCGCCATTGCTGAGGCTGGCTTTGAACTGGCGATTCTCCTGTCTCAGCCTCCCTAAATGCTGGGATTACAGGCTTGCGCCATGGCGCCCAGCTTACAGTAAAATTTTTTAAGCAGTATAACACAAAGCTTAGGTGTTGAGTCCAGGAATCACCCTAGAGAGTTAAGAGGAACCAAGAAACATTGTTCCAGGATTTAATTTTCTAATCTGTGCCTGTATAGTGCTGGTGGAACATAGTTCAGGATCTCTGTTATGGTTTAAATGTGAGGTGGCCCCCAAAAGCTCATATGTGAGACAATGAAGGATGTTTAGAGTGACATGTTTGATTTATAAGAGGTTTCTGTTTTTTTGTTTATTTTTTTTAATTACCTTATCAGTGCATTACCCCTGATAGGCATTAACTGAGTGGTAACTGTAGGCAGGTAGGGTGTGGCTAGAGGAGGTGGATCATTGTAAGCATGTCTTTGGGGTTTTTATTTTGTCCCTGGAAAGCAAGACCTCTATCTGCTTCCTGATTATCTTGTCCTGAGTTGCTCTCCTTTACCACCATCTTCCATCATGATGTTCTGCCTTACTCAGGTCCAGAGCAATGGAGACAGTTGTGCATGGACCGAGAGCTTTGAAATTGTAAGCCCCAAATAAACTTTTCCTCCTTTAAAATTGTTCTTTTTTTTTTTTTTTTTTTTTTTTAGTACCGGGGA